>WUQG02104361.1:0-59095 GCA_011317285.2 Androctonus mauritanicus | reverse complement strand
AAAATTACATCAAGAAAGCCAAAAACTAATTTTTATCTTCTCCGCTCTTCAAGATAAACGATATCGGCCAGTAAATTAGGCTAGATGTTTAAAAATTCACACGGAACAAAACTACAAATGTGGCAAACGAAGCAGTGCTGCCAACTGTTGAAAAATTGAATTGCGCACTCTTTAGTGCCTTTACCCTATTTAATAGAACATTGGTTCCGCTCTCTGATTGATTCTTCGTTTTCAAAAGCAATTTAGTGCTTTTGAATACGAAGAACCAATCAGAGAGCGTCGTTTACTTATGTCGTAACAATTGTTTACGAAATAATGAACAGTTTTAAAAATCTTCCTCTTATTGGTTATTTACATGCTGAAAAATGAAGTTAAATAGTTATAAATTTTGGAAAGTTTTCTGTAAAAGATTTTATTAATTATTTCTGGACATTATTATCTATTCAATTGCTTATATGTTCCCAATTTATGTTATTAGACTCCAACCATTTAATAATGTTTATCGATATTAATTCCTGAATGCTATCTATATAACCGATGCCACATTTATCTGAACCAATTCGTAATAGGTGAAGTAAATCTAAATGTTTAATTTAATAACATTAACAAAGCTCACATTGCCACATCTAATAAGTAAACCAATTTGATACTTTACATTTTGAATAAAGGAATGCCATATTGGTGGTATCAAATTATGAAAGTATTTGCGTGCATTATATCTTTGTTTAACGTTAACAATATGTACAAAAGCGTAACAAACTTTAAAAAACACTATGAATACTCTTTTTTACATTATGGACAAGAAAATTGGTGAATATATCCACATATTCGTTCAGGCACAAATTATCTACAGGATGCTCATAATTAATATAATGTATATATTAAAATCATTAACAACGTATCCATTACCATATCAATGACAACATTGTTATACTATTAGATTTATAATGGTGAAACAAGGATGTTTAATTTGCATAGTAATGTACTGAACAGTGTCTAACGATTCATTAGTTTCTAATACTAGTTAGGAGTTTTGATTTTAGAAATGCATTAAAATACATATTATAATTTAATATTTTTGCTTGATTGAATGATTTGTGGCGTAGCTCGTTTGATTTAAAATGAATAATAATAAAAAACGTGTTATTCGTGTTCATATTCCAACAATGAAAATGACATAATAATGAGCGATATTATGAGGCAATAATAATCTAACACGTAAAAGAAAGAGACATCCGACACGTAAAAGATTGTTTTACGTGTAACGTTATTGTTGCATCATAACTTCGCTCATTATTATGTCATTTTCTTTGTTGGAATATGAATTTTTTATTCATTTTAAGTTAAAACAAATTACGTCTCAAATTATTCAATCAAGCAAAAAATATTAAATTATAATATGTAATTTTGATATAGTTCTACAATCAAAACTCAGAAACCGTTAAAAAAATCGTTAGACACTGTTCAGTATATTTCTAATGGCATTTAGAATATTTGGTTTATTTTATTCGGCAAAATTCGATCAAACCAAATATTCTAAACGTCATTAGAAATGTACTGAACAGTGTCTAACGATTTACAGGTTTCTAATATGAGTTTTGATTGTAGAATTATATCAAAATTACATAAGTCATTATAATTTAATATTTTTTGCTTGCTTGAATAATTTGAGACATGATTTGTTTCAACTTAAAATGAATAAAAAATTCATATTCTAACAATGAAAATGACATAATAATGAGCGAAGTTATGATGCAACAATAATGTTACACGTAAAACAATCTTTTACGTGTCGGATTTCTCTTTCTTTTACGTGTTAGATTATTGTTGCGTCATAACATCGCTCATTATTATGTCATTTTCATTGTTGAAATATGAACACGAATAACTTTTTCTTTTGTATTATTCATTTTAAATCAAACAAGTTACGTCACAAATTATTCAATGAAGCAAAAATATTAAATTATAATATATAATTTTGATACAGTTATAGAATCAAAACTAATATCCAGTAACCAATAAATCGTTAGACAATGTTCAATACATATCTAATGACATTTAGAATATTTTATTATTTTTTTTTTCGGAAAAATTCGATCCATCAGAAATACTAGAAAGAAACAAACGAAAATTATTCTAACGATTGATAGTTTTCTAGTTATAGATACAGAATAATTATTGGTTCTTGTATGATTGCCATTTTTATAAAAAGGAAACATTGTTCAAGTAAGGTATAATTGCTTTTATTTTTTATTTTTTTTTAAATAATATTAATTGACTGAGGGTACAATGCTGTAATTTAAGTAAAAATTATTGATTATAAATATGGACAGAGTGACATTTTATTACTATTCCTTTCGGAAAGCAATAAGATGCTGCAAACAAATATCGATAACTCACGCATCTCTCAGTTCACTTAGCTCCATTACCCTGATAACATTCTTTAAATGTGAAAAATGCATCGAATTACTTCATCTCTTTTGACTCCCTTACTCGTAGCTAGAAATTACGTTTTTAAAAAGTATTTATCAATCCACTTGAGATTTTTATACTTCTAAATATTTTTTCCCTTCTCCTTTCCCTCGCACAGCTATTATAAAGATTGGATTTCTTTATACTGTTCAATTTGTTTATATTTTTACTCATAAACTATGTGTATCATATAATACATTGAAACTGTTATTGATTACTGCGATTTTAAATGTTCGTATTCATAATCCAACAATGAAAATCGACATAATAATAATAATAATAATAATGGAAATGAAGCAATAATAACGTATTCCAACAATGGAAATGACGTAATAATAACGTATTTCACTATTGAAAATGAACGATATTATGACGCAACAATAACCTTTAACATAAAAAATGAATTAAAATGCAAATTTTGGTTTTATATATTTTAAATCCTCTTAAATTTCAAAAAAAAATATTAGTGAAAAAAATTATTATAAAGAATATAAATTTGTTGAAAGTAATATTGATTTTTCTCAAATATATTTAACTTCCTCCAAATGTTTCGTGTAAGTTAAACAAAGTACTGTGCTTCTACTCATTGCAACATCCGGTACATTCATTTAAAGCACTATTGAGAAGTCATTTAGTGAAAGTATTACCTAGAATTTCTATCTTTGGAATGATTTCTAGTTCCTTAGTTGAAATTAAATCTATTAAACAGCTTCTGTGTAGAACTAAAACTTTGATAGACATCAATGTAAATAGAAAGACTTCTTGTCAAATCTTCGACCCGAGAAAAGTAAAAAGAAATATTTTTTTATAATATATTAATAAATAAATAAATCTACAAAATGTTTTATTGATTTTTTTTTGTGCTAATAAGAAAGTTTTCTTTTATAATGGTATTAATTCGTAAACACTTGAAATTTTTCTACTCAAATTATTTTATAAATTCAAGATGGCTTTTTATTCTTTATAAGTACTCTTTTTTTTATCTTTCTATTGCTTCTGAGAAAGAAGCGCTCTTCATATCCATCATCAAAGAATCTGTACAAATTTGTGTTATCTCCGGAGACAATTTCGATCGAGCGAATTATAATTAATCTAAAAAATAAGTTTATTATATTTTTTACAAAAAGAAAAAAACTAACTTAACAAGACTAACAAATAATTTTTTTTACTTCAATTATTGAAGTAAAAATTTCATTAAACTTTTCGATGCAGCATTAAAATAACTCTACATTTTTCAATAAGTTCGAAGAATAGAATATTCTTGTCTCGCAGCTATGTAATAATAAAATTTAATGATGATAAACTGCTTTATCAAACGTGATTATCATGACTTCATGGTTTAATATCGAAATTTCTTAAAGAGGAAAAAAATATCTATATATATATAAGAAAATTCCTCAGTTCCTTTATTATTATTGAGAAAAAAAAAGGCATTTTGAGTAGGCAGTTAGTATAAAGTGAAAAAAATATATATCTGCATATATATTACTAAACAGGAACTTTTCCCGTTAAGAATGCTGATAACTCATGACTCGAGATGATGTTATGGTCAATGCAGCTGTCATCCATTTTCAATAAGTTCTGGATATGGGTCATATGAATGAGTTCTGAAGTTTAATGCGGTCGTCGAACGATCGCAATTAGTATTAAACTGCTTAAATAGTTTCCAAACTAGTACTGGTACATTTTGGAACGGTATTTCTTTAATGTCAACAAACTGGAACTCGCAATTCTGCTTTGGTTGATGAAGGTTAATGTGGCGTTAATGCAGACATCAGTGTGTTCATAGTTGCAGAAGCACCAATATATTCATGATTCTTTTCTTCGTTTAACGCCGAATAAATAATTTATGCAGTGTATAATTACTCTATAAAATCTTGTATAAATATGTATTAACAATAAATTTCTGTAATCTACCTGAAAATTATTAACTTTCGCTAATTAGTTTAGACGTAATTGCACCATTATTGCACTTTATAACAGCATTACATAAACAGTTCTCATTTAATTATAAAAATGGCGACGAGTTACTTGTAAATACTCAAAATGAATCCCAATGGATCTAAAAATACCATTGTCTGAAATTTCAAGAAAAAAGTATTTCCAAAGGGATTTCTCTTATCCATTTTAGAAAGTACCGTATACTGAAAAAAAAAAAAAAACGACAATAGTGTTCTAAAACCTTTTTAAAAATTTTATATAAATATATTTTCCGCTATTTTAATCTTTAATTTAATATATATCCGTTAGTATCAATAAATATCTATATTATTAAACCGCGCGTTAATGTCTTATATTTCTCAATAAGTGAAAATCCCATTTGTTGCAGATGTAGCCATTTTGCCGTAAATATAGATTACCGAAAGACATGAACATATCTTAAGATCTTGATATATTTATTTTCATTATACCAAATCGATAATAATTATCTGGAATAATTTTCTAAAGTTAATCAATTTTATCATAACGCTAAATTAAGTGTAGTGATACATGTTGTCATTTCCTCATAAACTAAGATTTTGTAACATTAATTATTCTATCAAGAAATAAAAAAAAAAATCCACTGTATTTTTTTAATAATTATTCTAAAATGTAACAAAAATACAGAACAGATTTTCGAGATGTCAAAACTACTGTTTTCTAGGCATTTCGGTTTGCTACAGGCAAAACAGAAAACCGAACTGTAGACGTGCGGAGAATCTAAAGATGATAAAAATAAGGCAACAAACAAGACTTACAATGGAGAACTTTTATGCCAAACAGTCGATCCTCGATTTACATTCTTTTTTTTTTTAAATTTTTTTTGCATTATTACGGAACAGAAGCTGTGAGTAAACAGTATGATTTACTTTAATTTCGCTGTTGTTTGTTTTTTGAATGCTTAACGATTAGTAAGAAATTTAATAAATTCTCTTAAGTGGCTGATGACTTTATGGTAATTTTCTCGTTTGGTGTTTACTCTATCGAAAATCATCTAATTTATTTCGATCGGCTATTCCTTTGTCTGTTGTACAATAGATATATCGATTGTAGCCTCTGCTATACTACCTGATAATATCCCATCTCGTTTCTGCTTATAGTTTTCACTCTCACAGATTCAGAAATTATAATTTATATCTTTCCCTATAGCGATTTTGTTAATGTTATTTTATATTTTTTATGTTATCGCTGAAAAAATAGCATTTTCTGTGCATTTACGGTTTATGCATCATTGACGAATTATCTTTTTCTTCTCTCTTGCACTTAATCGATTGGAACTTGTACATCCATTTGCATATATTTTTTTTTTTCCTTCATTGAAAGTTGTCATATGTATTTTTTAATGTAAACAAATATAAATGCCGAGTAAGCAATTTGCCATTTTCGCATTTACTGTACTTCCTACACGGAAATCGTATGTTTGTAGACCTGTTTACTATATGGATTCCGCAGTTTAGACATGGAAAACTTCTTTAGAAGGTTTATCGATAGATCCAGAATTCCTACATAGCAACCGTTTGACTAGTTGTCGGTAAAGGTTTTTATCAAGGTAAATATACTATCGAAGACGTCAGTCAATCCTACCTTTTAGCTAAAGGGCCTCGGTCATCCCTTCGATCAGAATTTTTGATGCGTTTTCTTGTGATGGATATATATATTTTTTCGTTTTGATAAATAGATTCTCTTTCCGAATTTCCATTCCGATAATATCGCCAGAGAATATTTTAATTTTTTTAGACAGTTTTGCTTTTTTTATGTGCATTCGACACGCGGTATGAGAATCTCAATATCAAAGTTTATATAACTGGGTTCGAAAACATTCTTACTAAATCTTATTGTTATTGGTTTCAGGAGACAAACTAAAGTATTTGATTAAAAGAAAGGATCTACTATTTGTTAATGAAAAGCTGAGGCAAAATCCCCAATGAATAACATTTCTTCTAAGAGCTGACAATCAACGGATAATTCACTATAGTTAACGCTCTCCCTACGGACAGATGTAAACTTGTGACTGTAAATATTAGATTTTTGAACTTGTAAAAGGAATTATTGATTTTCACGACACGCAGATTTATTAAGATTTTATGAATATTTTCGTTTTAATAATAATTTTTATCTTATTTTAATTTTTTTTTACGTATAAAATCGAGGATGGATTTAACGAGCGGGTAAAAATTTAATTAAAAATCGAATAAAAAATTCCAGCTAATTAAGAAGAGAGAATTATGATATAAGATTGAATTAATAAAATAAATAGAAACAACAGCGAAGCGTTAGTATCGTTAAGTTAATTACTTCGTTTAATAATAATATTTTTTTTAATTATTATTATTATTTTTACTTTATCGCATCTCTCTCTCTCTCTCTGTGTGTGTGTGTGTGTTTAAATATTAATCCTGAATCTTAATCCAATATCATCACTTTACTGTCAGAACCGATATGAGCTTTTTTTTTTCTTTTCTTTACAGAATCCATAAAGCGCTTCAATATTTCCTTAGGCTAGTAGAGTGCTGAATCATCTATACACGTCTTAGTAACGAACATTAAACCAATTGTTTTGGTTAATTTTTTGGAGGATATTCTTCTGCAACGCGTCCACTTTAATAAAGATTACAAATCACGATAATATGCGAAAATATTCTTTAAAAGCAATTTTGAAAAAAAAACAAAAAACAAATGGGATCTAGATGTGGATGAAAGAAATCTTCTAAGATATTTCTGTTTTGTGTTGACTCTAGGGCAGAAAATCAATTCTGCAGCAGATTTATCTGATTCTGTACGAAATGATTGTGGTTCCTTCGATATTCCCTCTGTGGTCGAAGTTTGTGCTTTCTATCGAACATGATTAAAGTGTATTAATTGTTCAGGATTAAATGCTTTTCTTTGTTTTTCTGAAGTAGCTAATCATTTTTCCTATTATTTTCCCATCGCCGCGTTAATATATATATATATATCTGTACGATTTTAAAATTTTACAAAAATTTTCGTTTAATAATAGTATATTTATTAAAGTTCTTTAACGGAAACAATATATATATTATAAATTTTAACAAAACATCAATTATACTCGAACGTCAAATTATGTAAGAGCAACTTCTTGCTATTTATTAATTTTATAATGAACGTAGACATCATTACATTAATTATACCATAATCAATGAATCTTTCAACAGATTAGAAACATTACTTTCATTAATAATTTAAAATTTATTATTCTTTAGTCTTCTTAGAGAACTTTAGTTTCTTGACTGCAACTAAAAATCGAATTTTTTTGAGTTACAGTTAAGCGATAATACCACTATTGATAATATACGAAAAATATGACTAAATAATATATATTCTTTATCATATTTTGCAAATTCTCGATGAAGGATTAATTAAAACTGTGCAGTTATTTTTAAAAATATTCTAAAAATTTCGCTAAAATGCGGTCGTAATCTTGCCTTTTTCTTTTTTTACATCATGGTAATATCGTGAATCATATAATAATTCTCGATAACAGAATACTGAAATACAACTCACCTATGTTTGAAATACAAAGGATTAGCCTTTCTATCAATACCAGAAATGGTACTATTTCCGGAACGAAACCGAGAAATCGCCGAATTTCCGGACGGAATGTTCTCGACAATCGAAGATATTTCTCCAGAAATCTTACTGTACTGTTGTTCTTGCTGTATAAAAGAAGTATTTTTTGTTTTTTTTTAGACATCAACGCGTTACTGTTGAAGAGATTTATCTAATGCAATGATTTCATAAACAATCCAAATTTTTTTAAGAGTTTCAATAGTATGAAACATATATAGAGAAGTTTATATACCAGTCATCCATTTACAGCGCCGTTTCGTAAAGTTAACGCGTTTTATTTTAATTATTTTCCATTTTTATAACAAACAAAATTCTTTTTCGTTTTTATTTTCTGCTTAAAATCCTTTTAAACGAACTTGGCATAACATAAATTCATGTTTTATAAATTTTCTTAAAAATATTCTATAGTTTCACGTATATTAAATTTTTAATTAAATTAGTAAGTTATGCGAATTTTTACCATTTTATTAGGGATAAAAAAAAGACTTTTTGATTTTTTAATACAGAATAAACATTAATTCAATTTTGAAAAAGATAGATAAAATGTGGTTAAGATTCAGAGAAGGTTTCTTTTTTTTATAGATTTGCTTTTAGCAATCTTGTTCATTTTGGTTGCAGTTCTCCAAAACTATTGACACAATGTTGCATGTTTGTAGAACACTTAAAATCAACAGACACACTATTTGTCATTATCATTCAATGTCCAAAGATCTACTGGATAGAGACATAAACTAGAGAAATCCCGAGAGGAATTGGTATCTAATGGGCTATCTCTTGTTTGATCGCCATGCCAAATTGACTACTCTGCATTATTCTCTTCTATCATTCAACTTGCAAGATATCTAGAGTTGTTTTAAATACAACTGAAAAGAAATCTCAGAAAAAGGTAATTTTGCAGAAGTAGAATTAAAGTACTTTCTACTGTAATTTAAAATTTATAAATGCTTACGATAATATCCTTTATTTCTTTTGTATTTTATTTTATTTTTTTTAACCGTCGACGGTTTGAAAGGAAGGAAATTTTTCGTGTTTATTTATAGAAATATTAAGTCTTTCTTTGTCTAATAACAAAAATTAAAACAAAAGAAAACTTTGGAGTGATTTAGAGAATGATCGTCAATCCTCATCATTTAATATCTCCCCAGACTGCTGTTGGAATAGTGCGCACTGACTTTCACTTTATTTATAGTTGCAAACCACAAGAGAACGATAAGAAATAGAAGTACTGAATATAATGTGCTGCATTCTATTCTTAATATTTACATAAATATGAAATAAAAACAAAAAATGGAAATATAAATTGTTTCAATTTTCTTTTCGTGGCATAATAGAGAGAGAGAGAAGAAAGACAAAAAAAAAAAAAAAAAAAAAATTTGCAACAAGTTCTGCACATCATCGCGACGTTTACTGTATTGTATTTTTAGTCGGAGAGGAAAAAATAAAAATAAAATAAAATAATAATGCAAATCGTTTCGATCTCGAAAATAAATTATGAAAATAACGATACAAATTGTTTTATAAAATAATTTAAAATTAAATTTACGATGGGCTATAAAACGTCTCTGCATGATTTATAAAGACATTTAAACAAGAAAAATTATCCGCCTTATTACTCCGCTCGTAAAAATTGGTTTTCGGGATGAAATTTCAAAAGATTATAACCAAAAAAAAAAAAAAATAATAAAATTTTGAAAATTTCCTATCAAGCAGTTATTTAATTAAAATAAAAAAAATACTACTGTTTACTTTCACTATTAAAAAGGAAAAGGGAAAAAAAACTACGGGTTCAATAATGGAGGATTAGAAAACTATCATGAAATTTATCCCAACGAGATAATTGACAATGGAGACTTCAAACTAACGGATGAAATAAAAGACTTCGAGTATGTTCTATCTTTAAAAGAGATCAAAGTAGATAAACTTATCTATTTTTATTTTATTTTTAAATAAAACAACTCATTTTTCGAGAGCATTGAAACGGACTAACCGAAGACAACAAAAAACAAGAAACAGATCCGTAGGGATCGAACCCGCTTCCACACAGTAAACCGTATTCAATTCCGTGCAGTAAACTAATGATATAAAGTAACCACAGATAGACTGCTAAATGGCGGTGGATATCTATAAAAATAAATAAATAACAATCGTTCCATCAACAGCGTATTAATTCTCCTTAAGAGACTTTAAACGTAATATTATATATTTTTATAAATGAATTCGCGAGAGTTTTAGTATTTTAGAATATTTAATCCACGATAATTATTAAAATTTCTAACAGAGGGAAGCACTTGGAGATAGTCCAAAATTGTCTAAATCAATTTGTTAAATTATTTAAAATTTCACGCGCCGGAATTTGGTAATTTTAATTAGTAATCACTTCAAGTATGTTGTCTTCCAGTTAATAGTCAAATATAAATGTAGAAATCAATATTCGTACTAAGTTAACATTAAATTTCAACGACTTTTGTACAGATTTTCAAATTTTGAATAGGAAACTTGGAAAATATGGAATTTTAAAGTCGTTACCGAGTGACTGTTCCGTTTGCATGTTGTTAAACAGTTGTGTGCGCTATCTGGATTGCAATGGAGAATGAAACCGGCTAGAGACGGATAATATATTTTTATGCAAATTGTTTTAATATAAATCAAATAAGTATCCATTTTAAAATCGTCGTTCAAAGTATCCTTTATATCGTCGTTATCATAAATACTGAGATACAGAAGAATACATCGTTAATACTTAAAAGTGAAGTGATGCGTAAGACATGATATCGCGGAAGTTATGCGAATCTGATTTAATATGAAGGAAAACAAATTGGTTTACGTTACAGAAATTGTATTGGTTTCTAGATGAATTAGTTTCACCAGTTAATTGGACCAGTTTAATCTTATAGTTTTACCGTATCTCGAATTTTTCTCCCTTGTGTGATGTTTGAAAACTGTCATATCTGAGAATATTTCCCCTTTTTTTACTTTATAAATAAATGTCCGGTTCTGTTACAGATCAACGCTCTGTAAGAATTTGATTCGATGCGCGTGAAGGAACAAGTCATTCTTCTTCGAGGAAATACTTTTATTTCGCAGAATTTGAAAATAAAACGATACTTCAGTCAGAACCCCCGGTGGAAAATTTCGGCACAAAACTGCATTAATTTTTTTTTTCTTTCGACGATGGAGTTGAATTGCTAGTTCCGCTTCGCAAAATGACTAACCAAACTCGTAAATTTATTGTCTTCCAATGGATCCCCATACTTAGAATATATATATATATATATAAATTTTATTTTTATATTTTTCGTCATATAAAAAGAAGAAAGGTCTTCTATATATGATGATATCTAGAGCAATTGTACACGATAAATGACGAAAAAATATATATATTCATCATCATCTCGTAACAATTTAGTCGTTTCGTCGAGTTTTATGTTTTAAAATAATATTCTCTAAAACAAATTGATTTTTCAGTATTTTTATGCACTTTTTATTACGTAACAATTTGGCATTGTTGAACTTATTATTACGTCACAAGCAAATATCGATTTCTAATTGGTTTACGGATCTCAACCTATAAGAGAACGTCAACTGACCAACGATTATAATATTGTATTATATATATATATCCTCCTTTAGGAATTCAATCATATCAATGTATTCTGATGGGATGTTTAAGATGTATAGAATTTCTACAGAGGTATTCACTTGTTCGATTGCAACATTTGATTAAAATTCGGATTTAAAATATCCAATATATATATTTCTTTATAAAAGGTGAAATTATTAAGAATCGATTCGAGATCTTAAATAAATCGATATATATATTTAATTGAGCGACTTGTAAACGATTTTGGCGTATTGTTTAATCATTGATTTGGAATTTAGCTTTAGAATCTGCAATGCAGAATCCATGCTAAGTGAAAATCCAATATCGAAAGTTTTTTTTTTTTATTTTTAAATATTTGACTCGCATAATAAGCAGAAGAGCATTTTAATAAATAAAAATATTCCCATCGATTTAATAAATACAATTAAAATCGGAAAATTTTATTCATTGATAAGAGTTTCGTAATTAAAAATAAATTATTACTCTTGCCCTTTTAAGTAGTAACGAAGCAGAAGTAAATTATGGTTCTTTCTTTTATTTTTTTCAATATCGATCTCGCTGGTTGAGAGCGGTTTATGGTCGTAGACATCTATAAACCGCTAATCATATTTTTTGACACGAAAATAAGGTAATGCGCCTACCTTATTTTTCTATCAGTTCGTGTCAAAAAAAAAAAAAAATACGATTAGTGTCAGTTTAACGTGACGCATTTTTCGCAAGATAATACAAAGATGGCAAAATCTTGCTATTTATTTATTCTTCTCGGCATTACGGCATAGTACTATTGATTGTGCCGTCTTGCACGACTCCAGATGAGTCGCTATGTAGAGTTTATCCTTATTAGGATCCGGTCGAGTTGCCTGGAGGAACTGTTTTCTTAGCTAGTCTGCTACCGGATACTTTTTTTTTATGTTTCGGCCGTTGGACATTTGGCGGGTCATAAAAAAGTATACTATATACCGAAGAGATTCTAAAGTTTCTTTAATCTTCTAAAATTCAGAATGTTGTTTGCTCTTACGAGAATGTTTATGGCATCGTAGCACGAGGAAATAATCGCAGTCCGTTGATGGTGATATAATGTAACCAGTAATTTGAGTATGATAGAAAATTTAGTGTGTTTTATGTAAGTTAAAATATTGAAAGAGACATTTTTAATGTTAAGATACAAAATCACTTCATATTATTATTGACACCTTGTCCGTTTCGATTTTCTTTTCATAGAAACCCAAATGTGGTCAAGTGACCGGGCCGATGCGTTTGACGCTTTCGTGTGATAACAAGACATGTTTTCTAAACTAAAACCATCAACTCCTACTCCGTTGGAGAGCAATCCTATAGCTCAGTATTATGATGTTGGTCGGCAGATTGCTAGCGCCGGACCTGAATTGGTTTGGAAGATTTATGAAGCTGTCAGAAAATCTGATAGGAAGGTAAGTTTTATTTTCCTAAACGTAGTTACCAACATAAATTAACCGGAATTTTATATTAAATAATTAAATTATTATTATTTTTTTTTTCTAAGAATGGTTCAATTAATTTTTTAAAACAGCGTTTAGCGGTAAAATCATCTTACGAATTTTTTATTAAACAAAATCAAAAGTTCTAAATTAAATTAATTACGGTTAATATAACTAGAGTTTAATTATGTAAAAATTTTTAGAAAACGTTTTCATTTGTTAGCACTTAAAAACATTATTTAAAAAAGTACTCGAAGTCACATTGGAGAGAGTGCCAATTTATCATAAATTGCACCATCCACGACGTATTTTTCCGTGTACTTGAAATTCGAAGAATCTCTAAATATTTAGAAAATTCGTGCTTCTATTGCCATAATTGCGGAAAGTTTTTTTTTTTATTTTTTTCCTCCTGTAACCTCTTGAATTATTCATAAATGAACGTGTTGCATTCGAAGAATCGATGCGAGTCGGCAATGTGTTGATAATGTTGAAGTATCTTCTCTTGTAGCTACCAATAGACAAGTTTGTTCTTAGATATAAAAGAAGATAGCCTCTCTCTCTTTCCCCCTTACTCTCTTTTATTTTTTATCATTTTTTTCAAGTTTCACGTATGGAAAACATATTAAGAGACTAATATGGACTCGACAACTGTATCTGTTTTAATAACGGAATTTACATTTTTGTATTTACATAAATATTTACGTGATGATGTTTTTTCTGCACGTGTGCACGTATTTAATTCGTTTTAATGTACTGTATTTATTTTCCCAGTTGCTGTGATAGGTTTTGTTTTAGTCACCATAATAAACAACAGAAAGTAATAATGTATACATTAAGAAAGAAGCATCAGATGGGTTTATCTAAAGGAGGAATTCGCCTACTGAACGATGTTCGAATTAATAGAAGGCCAAAGATGCTTGCACGGGTTACTATTATTATCCATTATATCCTCTATATTACATCAATACCATGTAATCTCGTCTCGCAATTCTTTATAACTTATATAACACTGATAGGAGTGCGAAAATACGGTTATATTTTATGAATTATCATGTTGTGCGTGGTTACGATCGCTACCATTACCAGAAATAAGTATTGCTTCCAGTCATGATATTCTTTCGCAAGCTATAAATGCTGGCGAACGTATAAAAATACTTCTTTTTTTAAAAATAAACATAAAGTTCGTGTAATTTACTGATTATAAATTTTTTTTTATATGTTTAACACAAAGTAGGGGATATCGATCGCGCCTTTTATGTAACACGTATAGAAATATTTATTTGTAATTCTACGGATAAATTAAACTTGCGAATTCGTGTATGCACTTGATATTATTAAAGTTCTTGTTTATTTTATGATACACGTGTATGGTTTAAGTATTATCGACATAACCTAAATACATTTTCTCTCTTTCTCCTTTTCTCTCTTGTCAATTATGTGACTGGAAAGCCGAAATGCATTTATTTCTTGTATTCTTTACATACTATTTAATATATACTACGAAAGCAATCTGTTATTTGAGTTGTGTTTATAGAAATCTTATCTAAATTCTTCAAAAGTATAAAGTCAATACATTTATAGTCTGTAGAATTGTAGACATTGATAAGATTTGATATAATAAACAATGTATATTTATAGACAGCATAAATCGTGTTTTCTTTTTGTCCTCTCTCTCTCTCTCTCTCTCTCTCTCTTTATAAATATTTTTGGAAAACACATTTTAATTAGTTTTTTTTATGTATTTAAGAGAATATTAAAACGAATAGAAACGAAATTTTATTCGCTTCATCATTTTTGTAAACCGAGTTAACATTGCTGAAGCAGCTAGTAATATTTAAGTAAGCAAAATACTCGAGTGTCGAAATGGAAAGTAGTGCTCTATATCGATTTAATTAATCGTAAAAGTGGTGTTAACTGTAATTTCGATTGAATTTAAAACATCTTTAAACGCTTTTTTCCATTAAATTCGATATTCGCTGATAGTATTAGCTGGTGAAAGCGTTATTTCATATTTTTCTTAGTTCTTCAATTCAATCTTTAAATTTAATTTTCAGTAAGTTCTTTATTTCGACATTTACGTTTGTAAACATTCACAGAGTTTCAGTTCGTCAAAAATAATAAAAATTGCATTAAAATGTTAGGATCATTAGAATTTCTTTCACAATGTAACCTCATATAATGATAGCCTACTATTACGGATTTTTGAAAATATATGATCGATTTTGTCAGAGAATTAATTATAGAATAACGGTGATTTCGTATTTATTATACGCTTTTTATAGTTTTAATGCGCTCAGACTTTTATTCTCATTGTCTATGTTGAAACTCAAGATGATAATGTAGAGATTTTATATTCAATTCGACGTTTTTTACTACTGTTTTAAAAGAAAGTTAATCTGAAGTGACTTTGTCCGAAAATTTTGACCTAAAAATATTTTGAAAAATCTCATAAAAATGATAGGACTATCAAAATCGATAGAATAAGTTGATAAGTATCCAGTAAGGCCATTCTATTGTAAAATTTTTCTGTACAGAACTCCTTACCAACAACGACAACCATTATACATTTCACTAAGAAAAGTCTATTTTTCAACTTTTCAACATCTCGACCGGAAGAGGTGTATCAGTAGATGAGATCCTCTTCAACCCGACTTCTATCCATCACCATACATCACATCCTGTACATAATTTTCTTCTTATAACTTATGTATATTTTTTAATGCAAGGAAATTTCCGATTTATCTCTAGTGCCGAATGTTTGTCATCCCACAAGATTTAGAATCAAACTTTTTTTTATTTTTTAACAAGTATTTATGACTGAAATCGTACTATTACATACGAATTTTTTAAATTATTTTACAGTTGAAATGAGATATTTGGGAAACAAATCTTTCTAGCTTTAAGAATGCGTTATAAAATATATATTTTTTAACCTGACTGAATTTAACTTATTTGGGATTAAACGGAGGAAACTCTTAATTGCTCCTTTAGAATATAATTTATACATGGTGCAATTAGTTTATCTCATTACTTTACAAAATTGAAAAATCAAAAATTAACGAAGTAGCCCAACCAATCTATTTAATGATGTGAAATATATTCGATATAATTATTTAATGATGTGAAATTCGATGCATTAAAGGTTTTTCTGTAATAGCGATGGATGTTTTAAAAAAAAATTATTTCTTTTCGACGGCGAGTATAAAAATAAAAATAATAAAAAAATAATTCCGCTTAATTTTATCCGATTAATTATCTCATTAAGTGACGTCAGTAATCCTCCCTTTTCCCGAAAAATGTCTTCTAGTGTCATTTTCCGCCAGATTATTGGCACAAAATAAATGAGCGACGATAGTGGAGATGGCTCCAAGCTTATCTTGCTTTTGTCCGGACCTCCGTCTTCGAGCATCTTCTACACAATGCTTTTGTCTGCATTCATTAATCTCTTCCTATCAGAAATCATCGCGTCATGTGACTCGACCCATCTGCAAACAGTTCAAAACTTGGAATAATCATGCGCACATTACGCATGCCAGAAAAGTTAATTGCTCATAATTAATGCGAAGATAGAAAAAAACATAATAAAGCGGTCTCAGCGAATGATGCGATCAGTAAGTTATGGAATTTACGAAAGTAAACATGCCTATGCATGCATATACATGTTTAATTCTGTATAGAAATAAGCATTTTACTGTAATATTTACAACAAGAAAACCCAAACGTTCAGATAATATTCCGAAATAAGAAATCTTTCTACTCGCATCAAAGATATAAAAGTTTATTTCAGAATTTTTCAAAAATAGAGATCTTTATAGAGATTTTAAATAAATAAAAATGCATTCAATATGTATATACATAAATAAGAATTTCAAAAAAGAGAGAGAGGTAAGGAGAAAACTCTGTAGAATTGAACGGAGCGAGAAATGTTTGCCGAAACAACACTTTTCTCTCTACGTGTTGCATAAAAGAACTCGTAAAGAATAGAATTTTTCTCTGTATTTTAAAAAAATATTTAATTCGACAATGAATTTTTCTGATAGTAATCAAAAGTTTTTATAAATAATCGTAAAAAAACGAAAAAATATATCAGAAATGAAAATAGACTTGTTAGCCTCAGGTGAAAAAATAGGATAAAATATATATATATGACATCTCTGTAATTTTCAATTCGCTCTAAGGTTATCTAGAGAAAAGAAATCTTTCAAGTATTATTTTTTCTACGATAACATCGTTATTATAAATGAAATATCTTTATAATAAAGTATAACGGTTGGTGTACTTGTTTCGCTAATATTAGAAAAAGATTTATTGTAATTTCTAGTTTAGATCTCTGTTTATACAAAGAAGAGAGAGAGAGAGAGAGAGAGAGAGAGCGAAATCTCTTGCAATGAAGCATTGGCCCACGTTGTTGATGGATTGATTCGTTAGTTTGGTGATAAAGAACCCGTTAAAAGCAAAGGCTATATGCATTTTTTTTTTTATCTCGCAAATGGCCATTTCTCTTTTGAACGATTCTTATTCATTCAAAATTTTCAGAAAAATTGGATTGAATTTATATTTTTAAGCAACCCTCTTTACTTGCTCTTTTTTTTGCGGAGCCATTAAAAGCCACTTAGGAATATTGAGGTTATTTTTCGGTACGAAAAATGTTATATCGATTTACTCGAACATTTTTAATTACAGTTATTAACATTTTTAATAAAGCAAAACCAAAATCTAACTCGTCACGGTAAAAATGATCTACAAATAAGTAATGACTGGCTGAAGTCAAGTGGCTAGCTGAAGGGTTCTTATCTTCCAAGACCGAGTATTCCATTCTATAAAACCAGAAATATTCATTCACTCTAGCTTCGGTACCTTAATTATCGAGCTTTTCCTTTACTCTGTCAGCACTTTGACTTCTTTCGTTTCTTATTTTTCATCGTGATAATGATTATTCGCCATATATAATTATAAACTAGCACAAAAAAGGAATTTATATGCGCCTTCGGGATACTTATAAACGATATGTACTTTCTCAGTTATGAAAGCTTATTTCTTCTTTTTTCCCCCGATATACAATTCTTTTGCAGGGAGGAAGAAAAAATTGTTCGAAATCCTAAAGGTAGTTTCTTCATTACATTTCTTTCTCTACCATAAATCATTACTGCTGAAGACAGACGTTACACGCACCGTTTACAGTTTAAACAGAGTAAAACGAATGAAAACCATAAATACTAAACCAGATACTTTATTAAGAGCGCTTCCAGATATAAGAACAAATGTATTTATCATTCTGTTCGTTTATCGAATCCAATTTTTTGAAAAGAGAGTAATTAAACTTGATAGATATGGAAACATGCCAATAGTAAAGATTTAATAATTAATTCGAGTATTTTGAGATGTTAAAGAAACTAATAACCGGTGAAATGTTATCATTAATGATACAAAACTCACGCTTTTACTTTTTATCATCAATATTATTAATAGCGAAATGTTTGTGTTTCCTTTTACAGTCAAATCGTTTAACCGATAATTACAAATTACATATTATTGAAAAGACATAACTTTTAGAATTACGCTAGAGCAGGAATTTTTTATTTCTGTTATTAATAATTAAAAATTAAAAAAAAATAAAATAAAATAATTAAAATTTAGTTCTTAAATGAAAAAATAAAATTTAGAGAGAGCGCTGCTACAAGAAATGTTTACCAGGTTGTTTACATCTGGACGGTTTACGTGAAGCTTAGAGGAGTTTCTGTTTAACGCGATATAGAAATTATTTTAATACTCTAGAAATGTTATTTTATTGAATTTAAATGTATCATAATCATATCAAAATTGAATAAGATATTTCTGTTCAAAATATCATAATTTAGCCTTTAAATTTATCTCGCAAAAATGCCGAAATAATTATTTAGAGAAAATTTTACTTTAAATGTTGCCTCGCGTCCATGCTTACCGGTTAGATTTAATATTGTATTCAAATTGACTACAAATGCTCTGATAAGTTGAAATATTCATATTCTATCTAATATTTGCAATTATAATATACCTCAATTACCTAATAGAATCGGAGAAGCTGTCAACAATAACTTACAAGTAAAATCCGAATCGAAAGGGCGAATGACAGCATTCGAAGTGAAATCGTGATATTATTTACTAATTATTAATTCATACTCTTTTATTTTATCTTTAGGAGGCTTCGGTTTTTATCTTCGAAAAGCGTGTGGCTGATAAACTGCACAAACCAAAACGAAAAGAAACTGTGACCGAAATTTTACGATCTAGCGTTAGACTTTTGGATCGTTTTAAACACCCAAAACTGTTAACATTATATCATCCCGTTGAGGAATCAAAGTAAGTAATACTCTAGTTTGTTGGTTACTGATAGATCGCGTCACTTCTTATATTTATAGCTGAATATTACTGAGAGGAATGACAATACCGAGAATAAACGGATATTTATCAGACTTAGCAGTGACGTGTCGAGTGTATAAAATATAATTTATAGATCCATTGAATGGTTTGCGACGAACCTTTTATTTCTGTTGTATGATCGAGATAGAAACTTCAATTTGATCCAAAAAAAATTTCAAGATTTCTTCTCTTTTTTAATTTTGTACGGGGATCGTGTTTTAACAGCAGATCTCCAAGTTGGTTTATGCTAAGCAGATTAATGTACTGTATATGCTATGTGATAAATTTGTATTTTGAGATGAATAATTAGTTTTCGGTTTACGCTCTGTTTTGTTGATAATGCTTTAAGTACGTCAAAATATCAACAGTGTGTCTGGCTGACGTGAGATATATACATGTTGAGGATTTCTGTAACCGTCCATAATTAATAGGTTTCAACGTTAATTTTATATGCATCTGGTTAGTAAAATGCTTGCATGTGTGACATATAAATCGGAAATGTTCCATTTATAATAACTAATTATTATTAACGCCGTTTAAGTTTGCAGATAAGGAATATATATACATCTGGTTTCCAAGCTATTAAAATATTAAATGTTTATTTTCCTATTCCGAAAGTCGATAATCATACACTCTTCTTTTGCGAAATAAAATGATTATTTAGGTCTTAATTTTACGGTTTAAAAGCTTTTTACATTTCCTGTTGAATATAATTCTGTAGAATTCGGTAGAGAAATTTCTCTTTAAATAGAGAGTATCGAAGATCGATTCGAAACGGAGAACATGCACTACGCCCTCTGGACGTGAGAATTAGATCCTACTGAATCCTACTAAAAATGGTTTGATTCCCAAACGATTTCAATTTAAATTATTTCTATTCATTTTAAATTTAAATATAGGCCTATATAACAAAAAATTAATTTATAATCGATATAATTCTCTTTAATTAAAAAAAAAAATTTAACAATATTTTTTGTTCGTATTTTAACAAGAAATGACATCGCGAAACATTAAGTAATTTTTTCCTCCTCTAAACAAAGGTCTAAATCCGAAATATTTAAACGAATTTAATGTAGAATTTTTAAGTCGAATTATTTATTTTTGGATTATTATGTGTAGTTAAGTAAGATATAAACCTATATTTAGAATGTTATCTTTAATGTACTATAACGCTACGAATAAAAATTTAGTGTCTATGTATATATAAATTGAATTAGAATTAATCTCCGAAAATATTTTGTAATACTCTAGAGCGTATATTTTTGAAGAATTTTTTTTTTTCAAATGCACGATTTTCTGATTCAATCAAAAATTCTCCGAACCAAAATTGTAGTACTCGAGATCAATGAATATTCACACAGATATGTACGAATGTTTATAGAAAAAATACTATAATTCTACTGCTATTAACTGCTAGATAAAAAAAAAAAATCAAGAGCACCTATATTAGATAGAATGCAAAAGATTTTTCCTTAAAAATGTTCACAAACTTTTTTTTGTAGCTAGTAATATAAAGTTTATTACGTTTAACAATACTAGAATTAATTTTTTGTACGTGTGCATTTAATGAATAATAAGATTAAAGTAAAATATAGAATTTTGTATCGATTGCTTTTATTTATTTATTTATTTTATTTTTATTCTTTTAGTGAAGCTTTAGCATTTGCGGCAGAACCAGTATTAGGCAGCTTGGCAAACGTACTGGGTTGTTTGGAAGAAAGGCTTCCACAAAATCTTCCTCCTTCAGTTCGAGAATATACATTTCTCGATATAGAGATCAAATATGGATTACTTCAGGTGAGCCTTATATCTAGATATCAGATCTTTCTCTTGTTAAATTTGCATCACAAATTCCTTCAATATATATATATATATCTTCCTCTCTCTTTCTATATATATATCTAAATATATTTTTATAAATTTGTTTCTGTATATATTTGCAAAATTATTTATAAAATCGGATGTTTAATAAATATTAGCTTACATATTTTTAAAACTAGTTATTTCTATAAATGTCGTTTTTATTGATCAATAAAGATAACTGAGGTGTATAAAATTTGCGATTTAAAGCAACAGTTTATAGGAGCGTGTATTTTAAACTTTTTTTTTTTTTGGTGCAAAGCGGTTTGTTTTATATAGATTCAATCTAATTTGAGATTATTACTTTTGAAATATACGAGAAAATGGAGAATTTAGAGAACGTAAATTTGTGGTGCGTTTAAGCTATTCGAAAATATAAAACTGTTAAAAAAAAAATATACAGAGTTGTACATTATGCACGGAGAATTTTTTATTGAAAATAATGCGACAAGAACAGCTAAAACAGTCAAATAAATTTTAGTTGACTACTGGTGAATAGGAAGATCGAAACGTGGGGGGAAAAAATGCAAAAAGCAGAACATGAAAAAAATGCAAGGGTCAGAACATGGAAAAAAAGTAATAGACTATAGAGAAATATACTATATTCTGAACATACAAAAGGTACATTTATGAGTTATATATGTTTGGCACGTATTTTATCTTGTTAAAATCAGTTGTTCATTTTGATTATTTTAACAGATAGCGACTAGATATTAGAAAAATAATCAAATAATTTTTATTTTAACAGTGACAAACGTTACATACCCTTTCAATTTATTAATACACGATGCAAAATTTCACTGGCAGAGTTTTCACTTTAATAAATTAAGGTAGATCAGTAATGTCCGACATTTGGAGAAAGACTTGTCACCTAACGAAGAATTTATGATTCGCTTGGGTGCTGTTTTTCTTATTCCAAAGTAATATAAGAACTAGAATTTTACTTCGATAAACACACTTTCTAATAATATTTAGAGAAAATATAACTAACTATTTATTCGAACGAAGATTTTTAGAATAAATAATAATAATAATGTAAAAAAAAAACTGATAAAGAAACCATATCAAAAGTTGTTCTCATCTTGTTAAAGTAATTTAATACGATATAAGGGATACGTAATCTTATTATAATCTCAGTATTGAAAATAAAATTTCGTTTTTTATAAGACACCTTTAACTCCTAGTTCCCATTTTTTTTTTCTATTTATTAGATTGCATACGTTGAATATTTCGAGAATAATAATAATCGTGACAATTGCGTTAGTTGCGAATAAACGTGAGCTCTCTCAAGTTTAACTTTTCCCTTTTTTATATTCAATTTATTTTATTTTAATTCTCGAATGAATTAAAAAAAAAAAAATCGATAATGCAAAAAAAAGTTATTTTTACAAGCAGTTAGAAATTCTTAACTTGATACATAATGTTTCCATCAAACAATAACACATTCAAAATCGATGCAGAAAATGCAATGTCATCGAAAAATAAATAGAAAAAAAATAATACCGAAAAAAATGTGATAAAGTAATCTGAATTATAAGCTTTATCACATCCAGATGTTAAATAAATATTACTAAAAAATTTTTTTTTTGTGCAACACGGTTAATAGAATTAGCAAGGAAGAAGAAGAAAAAAAAATAAATCACATGTAGCTGAAATGAGATTGCATCTTCTTCATTTCTTATATTAAGTTGTCCTTTCCAGCTGACCGTCCAATTAGCTAGAGCGTTAACTTGTGAAATATTTAACTGCCCAACCGCACTATTTATGGAAAGGCATCTTTAATCATTTTAAAGAAAAAAAATTTTTTTCTCCGTGTTTAATACGGACCATTACTTACGAATGATATATATGTTATGCAGCATATATATAATAATAGTTACTATTAAATTTATGTTACATTTTTTGATATTCGTCGAGGCGAAATTAATGGCGACCTCGATGCTATTAACTCTGCGTTACTACAGTCGCTGTGAAGAAATGAATGTTAAATAAGATCTAAGAGATTCAATTGAGATCGATCTATCGCAGATGTTTCGGATTCTGTTCCTAGCAAAGAATGATATATTAATGAAAACGTCTGGTTTTGTTAGTTCTGTTGGAAACAGGTGTTTTCGATATTATAATTTCAAAATAAACCTTGCTTTAATTCTAGACGGATAAACTAACAAAAACCGTTTTTATTTATCAGCAATACCATTTTCACGCTCATGTTTATGATTAAATATTGGAAACATCTGTGTTTTTGTTTAATCGAACGTGTTAAAAAATAGATGAATAACTTGTTCCAGTATGTATGAGGATCGCTAACCTGTTATTTTGACCACGAAAAATTGTAAAATTGGCATTTACAAGCCGGTTATTATCTCGTTATAGATTCTGCATCGTATCGTTGGGGTGAGATGAGTATGATTTATTAAATCATGAATTATCGACTTTTAGACGATTGAAATATTTTTTGTTAGAATTTAGTTTTTCACTTTGAATACGATGAGTAATCGATTCCTTAATCGAGTGCGCTTTCGATTTAGGCAGGTTATAATAAGGTGGGGCAATTCGGATCACTCGAAGTAACTTCTGTATTTTCTATAAAATCCTGGTAGCCGTGTTGATTTTCTGTGTACAATGGCACGCATCGATACAACTGCTGTATATCAATACATAAAAAGCCGACAGGTTACCAGGATTTTTTAAAGAAATCAGTTATTCTGAATGATCCAAACTACTCTATCATCTCAAATTTATTAAGTGGTTACAGAACAATAAAACATTAATATAAAATTATCAAAAGAGGCAAAACTCGAAATTTATTTTCGATTCTGTAAGTTGATTCAGAATTTTTTATAGTTTTGCAACAAGTGGATCAAGGTTTTCTGGAGTATCGTTACGTGGGATATTAAAATATGATATTTTTGCTCCGACGTTACAGCAATATGTCAAGTGAATATAAAATATTGATGATATGGATTCCTAAACTGGGTTACGGTTGACAAACTGATGACATTTTTTTAGGAACAATTTTTTTTTATCGTAATTTTAGTTATAAATTCTATAATATGCAATATTATTCAAACAAGTTGCCATTATCCTTGTTACAGAAGTTATCTTGAATTATGCACGATTTTGCTTTTGTTTATCTTGTCTCGCGGCTAACATACGAAGGAATTTATTGATTTTGATCAAATTTGATACTCTGCTAAAAGACATCAAGATAAACCTCGTCACCTTGAACTAAGTGAGGTTTACAGTTATATCAACTAGTAGAGTTACTAGTGGAGTAGAGTTAACTGGTAAATAGTTACATAACCATTTCCATATTATGTTATTGATATAACCGCATACACATTAATTTACACTAAAATATATATTGTGTGAATAGTAGAATATTTTATGCAAATATTGATTAAAATATCAGATATATTGAAGATGAATTTTGTGTAATTACATAAAATGCCTATGTTAGAAAAACAATTAGATGTTATTAGGATTTTTTTAGATGTAAACTCTCATAATAACCGACATATACAATGCTTGAATTTAATATCAAACAGTATCATGAATTATCAGTTAAGTAGACAGTTCTCATTCTGGTCTAGTTGTTTGTTAGTTAACTTATTTACATAAATAACTTAACTGATACTATACTGCAATATTATTATGTTAGAACTGTTTAATCCCAATTATCTGTGTCTCGAATGAAACTACGTCTAGTAAAACACATTATACGAATATTTTAATAGTGTATGGCCCTATCGCCATGTTTTTTAATAGAATTTATAATTTGAATTCGCAAAATTTATAAATTCAAATAAATCGTGATAGATAAAAATAAATAATATAAAAATTTCCAAGTTCTCACGGTCAGTAACAAATCGATTATAATTGTAAACTTGATTTCCACGACGAGTTTAATTAAAAAATGCTTCTAAGGAATTTTGTCAAACTATTAAATGAAGTTTGCATCAATAGAAATGTAATTATTTTAATAAATTCTTATAAAAACAATGCTATAAGTTGTATCTATATGTTTTATATTTAAATCCCTTGAAGGACGCATGAATATATAAAGGGCTCTGTTAATAATTGATAAATCAGTACTATATCTAATATATAATAATGCTTGTTTAATAAATTTTCTTTATAGTTGCAGCGAGATTTAGTTCATTAAATTTATGTAATACAATATAAGATAATTTAAAATAAAAGGAGCAGAATTTTTGGTCAGTTGAAAAATGGTTCTATGGCCCTAACCTGTTGAAAATATTTAAAATGGCCTCACCTTTAGTTTATCCGACAACTGCGGATCGATAATGCCGGAAACATATGTCGGACGGAGTTAAAATTATATATGCAGGTCAAATTCGGCAGTAAATATTTTCTGTGCTTATACTAAATGCTATAATAATCATTAGATCCATCCGAATATCGGTCCGTTTTTAATTATGATCATAATAACTTGCATTTTTTTGCAACAACTAGGCAAAGAATTTTTTCATATATATATTTTTTTTAATTAAAAAATTTTGTTTTTTTATAACTTTAATAGCTATAAAGTATTTTGTTCCTTTCGCACGATTAAAATTCTGCAACAACTTGAACATATTTTTGTTTTAAATTAAAAAAAAAAAAATTATAAATATGCTTGAAAAATTCCTTTGAAAAAATTCATTCCACGTCATTTACTGGTTGAAAAATCTTGCTTAAAATACTTGTCTTTAATTATATAATTTAAAGGAAATTTATTTGTAGATTTTTCACGAGTTTAAATGGAAAATTTGTAGACCGTAGACGTAATTGAATAAATGCAATCGTTTTAAATAGCAGTATTTGTGAACTATTTACGTAATTAAAGAGAATTTAAATCTATCCAGAAATAGTATCGAGTACAATATATAATCTTTTCCATTTTATTCATAATTACGTTCACGATAAAGAGATGATAATTACTTTATTATTATTATTTTTTATTTAATTTTACGTAGAATCACGTAAACGTATTTTTTTATTTTAATTCTGAAATAAATTTATTAATTTTTTCCAAATTAATTTTTCGAATGAAAGCACATTAGCGCCCTAGCAGTATTAAAATATGATACTACTATGCATCATTAAGTCATACTGTATTGTATTCTAGAGATTTGGATGAATTTTTATCCAACAAAGGCATTGGATTACAATATAATTGAGAGAATATGTTGCATACCATCGTAAGATGCATAGAAACTGCCATAACGAATTTCACTAATTTATTGTTTGATTTTATTTAAGTATAATGGAGTAGTTCGAATCGCTAAAAATTATTATATTTCTAAAAATTCCTGGCAGCTCTACTGGCTTTCTATATGCACGGTGGTTACGTTGCTGTGACGTAGCCGTTGTATATGTAGAAAGCTAGCAGAGCTGCCGAGAATTCTTAGAATAAAAAATTATTTTGAGTGATCACGAATATATCTAGTTTAATTTGGGTGTTTTTATAGTTTGAATACCTTAAAAAATTTCTTTTTATTACTGGTAACATAGGATTTTTCTCGTAAAACCCCATTTAATATTTTTCTAATATATCGATAATTACGTTACAGTGATACAGTTGAAGTAAAATTAACTAGAAATTTAGGATTTTAATACGCCTCCATAACGTATTAAAGGCAAACTCACGTAGACAATATGAAATTTTTACCTATACTTTCAACGTTCATTCTATGCTGCAAATTTTATTTTGTCAATGCATGACTTACTTTTGGTACGCAAAAAAAAGGAAGCGGTAGAAAAGCGGATAAGCATCAACAAATAAATGTCAGCAGTAAATCAGATCTACACAGTTACATTACCATAAGTGCTCCTCGTTTGAATTCAATTTCTCTTATTTCTTATTTTTCCTATCGATATTTTTATGGTCTTTAACTTCTTTCCGGAAAAAATCGTTAAGAAGTGAATTTAAAGTGAAAATGTTCATTGTATTTTCTTGTAGAACCGAAAAATAATAATAAAAAATCGCACTAGCACACAAAAATATATCTTCATCGAAAAAATTTAAACTGCTTGGTTAATATATTTTTATGATCTAAAACAGTGTCTTTCGAAGAAAATTATGTCACAATATCTGTTATCTTAATCTATTAATGGCAAATTGACAGTTTAATTAGTGGTTTTTGTCCCAAGAGTTTTGCTTTTAATTTTTTTCTGTTTTTTTTTAGTTCGATGTTCAATAATATGGAAAGTAGATCGGTTTGGATAATGACTGTTTGACATGAAACACAATATGCCAAATTTAAAAAATTAATCTTTTATGCCGAAAGTTTTCTTCGTGACATCATCTAATGATATTTCCAAACTTTTTAATGGAAAAACTACAAAAAAATAAAAAATTGCTCAGAGAAAATATATAACTCGGATTAAATTTTACAGAACAGTATTTTAAGTTTGAGTAATTACAATATAAAGACGTTCATGCTCTTTCTGAATAATATTTTCGCACATAGGTCATCTGTTAATTACTTATACGCGATACAAACAGGATTTTCAGGAAAGCCGCATGAAATTAATCGCCAAGAGTTTGGAAATTCCTTACATTAAAATTCAAAACAGGATATACATTATAGTTATTCTAAAATTCGAGTAGAATGCGTTAGAAACGACCATTAACCTATCGGAGCGGAGAAATATAAATGAATTTAATGAATTTTAAAATATTTTAAGGTGAGTGAACATGAGACAGTCGACAAATCGATATCAAAACATTCGCTTTTGTAATAGATATTAAAATTTTAAATGGATAAAAATATATTAAAAATCTTTTTGAATGTTGTTATTATTGTTCTTTTTTTTCCAACTCCTATCAAAGGATTTTTATAAACGTGATAAATGTAAACATCAACAGTATATACGGATCTATATTTAATCGTAAAAGTGACCGCAATGCTTTTGTGTCCATGACTTTTATCGATTTAGAAATTAAATTATCTATCAGAATCTGTAAATAATTTTATCAGTACTCTTTCCGATGTCATCTTCAATATGTGTGCGCGACTGAATTTTTGAAAGTGAAAAACTTCTATCAGTTATTCGAAGAATTCTGTCAATAGTCTCTGGAGAAAAGTAGAGCTTTTCTTCAGAGCACGGATCCGATAAAGAATAAAATCCATTGGATTTTAGGCGAGATTGGATCTAGCATCGATCCAAGAATACCGTATGCTTTATTGTAAAGAAAATTTCGGTGCCATTTTCTTATCGTCAATTGTTTACAGTCAAATTGAAATTAACTTTTGCGGAAACCCATCTTTCAAAAATTTTTTTTATATTACAGATTACAGAAGCCTTGTCGTTTCTTCACTATTCTTGTAAACTTATCCACAGAAATATTTGTCCCCAGTCTATTTTAATCAATAAAAGAGGAACATGGAAACTTGCGGGTCTGGAATTCACAGAAAAATGTCACGAATTCGATCTCATGGTAATTATTGAATATCACTTTAAATATCAAGTTAATTTATTTTAATAATTAATAAATACTAAGTGCCTAGTTCAAAAATAACCTATTATTAAAATACCTGAAAAAGTTTGTTTAGAGGATTTTGAACTAATGAGATCTATTTTTAATTTGGTTTTAAATATCGATAAATTAGAACGTTGAATGCAATATCTTCAACTGCCTACTGATTATGATTTGCCAATTTAAAAAAATAATTAATTTTGTGAATAAATTAAAGATAAATTTTTCAATTTAGTAGTCTAGATAGATCTTTCTTATGCCAATTTATTTTATAACTATTTCCTGGGCCATCTTAAGCTCCTAACTGAGCAAAAATAAAATATGAATCTTTTTAAAATTATTATAAGGAACGAAAAATAATAATAAAATATATAGCATGTTTGACTTTATGCTATTGCACTTCTCGTCACTATTGATGGAAATCAAAATAGGCCCAAAATTGCTATTCCTTAGCATTTACCGCCTTTGCTTATAGTAAAATATAGCCCTCTCTATTTATATCTATACAAAAGCGAGAGAGAGAAAATTTGGGAATCGATATAGGATCCCCTCAGGATAATTAATATACAGATGTAGTTTTCATAGACTGCTATGGGATGAAGCAAACATTTTAAGACTGCATTTCGTCAAATTGATATATATAATAATATTTTTGAACACGGTTTTTTTATGACCATGTGGCATTTGGTATTTAATAATGGATCATTTTTTTGTGCTCTTAATAATTTATATTTTTTAGGGTTCTGTTCCGTGCCAACCTTTCACATCAAAGTTACCAAAGATGGGGCAGCCCGATTTGGATTACACGGCTCCAGAAATTCAATCGTATTCAACGTGTTCGCCTTTAAGTGATATGTTCTCTCTAGGTTTATTAATCAGTGCTATTTTCAATAACGGACATTCCTTACTAGAATCGAACCTCAGCACGGCTATTTACTGCAGACAGCTAGAAACGGTAAAAGTTTCATTTATATATAATAATAATAATGAAAAGTTTTCCCGAGTTTTAGCTATAAATTTTTACTTTCCGAAAAATTCGACAATCTATTTTTTCTTTCTGATTGAGTTTCTTATTTCATTATATATCTATAGAAACCACCAACAAATGCCATAACAAGATAAAGGTTGAAAGTATCCAATTACTGTTGTTACAATTGAGATTTTTTTTTCACTTTCCCCAATAGATACTTCGCCAATTTCTGACAATTTGTAATAGGAACTTGATGATTACTCGACAGAAACACGCGAAGATATAAGTAAAAAAAAAAACCGTAACAGTCGTTTAAAATTTTTTTAATTATTTTTATATTTAGTTGGAAACGAATCTGGACGAAATTTTGGATAAAATGACACACTACCTCCACGATCCTTTACAGAATCTATTGCAAACTGATCCAAAAATGAGATTAAACGCACAGAACTTCTCAATGGTAAGTATCACTTATAATAAATTATAAAGTATTGAAATTAATGCCATTTAAGCAAGATTTAGTTAAGGGTTTATCAAAATTCTCATCATAATAGCAAGTTGCTCACGGTATTATTAACATATTAATAATAAATGTTAACAGTTTGCAGTATATTTGTATGAACAATTGGTTCTGTTATTATCTATCACGAAAATTGCTCACGTTCGCACGATTATTGTATTCTTTACGGAATTTACACTAGAATTAAGTTATAATAAGCTGAGATAACGAGTCTAATATTGAAAATTATAATAAATTTTAAACCGTTTACGAGATTTAAATTTTGACATAGAATACTCTTCAAAAGTTTAGTTGATTAGTGGTACAAAAATTTGATTAATAATTTCCTTTCTTTGTTGACTTACAAAGATTATGCTTTCTTGAATAGATAAAATAATGAATCACCTAAATATATAGTGTGCAAAAATAACATTGATACTATGGGAGACAAAAAAAATTCTTCAACAAAGTTGTTTCGATGTCACCATCGAAAGGATTTTTGAGATTGTTTGTCATCGTTAGTGTTTCGACTTGGAGAAAAATGACTGCAGATGGAAAAAGTCAGTGTATCAAAATGTTGACCAGATTTTATTTTTCACAAACGCATCAAAAATACGTGAAGTAGACAAGAATCTTTTACATTTAAATTCATATAAAAGTATTATAAGTTTTGAACCAGTTATATTAAAAAATAATTCCTATAATTTTTTTAATTTTAGAATTCTAATCTTTTTAAAATTCTTAGTTTTTAAATAAACAAAAATTAATTTTCAGAGAGTTTCTAAACAAATAACTGTAATAAATTTTTCACCAATACAAATGTTTATTCTATCGACAGGATTTTAAAAATGACAACTCAAACAATTAGCTTAATAATTTACAGTAACAGTAAGAGTACTTAGTAAGAAAATTTATTTCCAGAAAAATTATTTTCTATCTAAGTTCAAGCACAGTCATTATTAATTCCACGCTGTCCATTATATCATAAAGAACGTCTCATAAACCATTCGTAATACCAAACTTTTAATGAATATGAATTAACATGCTGCCGAAATTCAAAGTGTATGAGAAAATTTTCCTTTTAAAGTGGTTTAGCAGAAAACGTATGACGTGTTTGAACAAAATCAATGATATATATATTTGCATAATCAGTTTATAGACTTTAATAATCCCTCGGCAATAATTTATAGTTATCGAAAAACTTTTAATGCATCATAAAATCGACAATTCAGTTTTGATTTCAAAGTTTTAAAATATTAAATGAGGTTTATTTACATTTAATAATAATAATAAACAATCACGTATGTTGCTCCTTCGAAACTGAAAAGTTAAACAGTTTTTAACTTTAATTTTCCGTTTCAGCTTCGGTCGCAATAGAAAAAAAAAAAAAAAAGATATCAGCGTAAGTCACTTTCATAACTAATATTTAAGCTTTTGGCATTCTCAATTTTTTCTTATAGAATTACATTTCGTTACCGCAAAAAAAAAACAAAACAAAAACAAAAAGGAGACGGATATTCTCATCAATGATAACAGAATCAAATCTGATTAATCACAAACATTACGTGCCGTACATGCCCATTTAGAGTTGAAACATCACTTCATCACTCCCACATTAAATATATATATTCTTTTCTAAACTGTATGTATACTTCAGATGTAATTTGTCAGTCTTCATAAGAATGAATGGATATATCAGAGTTCAAATTTTGAATGGAACTTAAATAACATTCATCAGATTTTATGATATTGTAACATTTTAGACTTAACATTTTCTGTTTAAACCGTAATTCGCGAAATTTGACGTATTATTATAATATATTTAACCAAATTCGGTTCCAAAAAAGATTACAGTTTAATGTTTAAAATTTGTTTAAATATATAAATATATATAATATTCGCTTACAAAATTAAAAATTTTTCTTTCTCTTTTGAACTTTTTTATATATAAAAGTCTTTCATATTTGAAATTATATATTTTCTTTTCATTAAAAACAGTTTTATTGGATGTGCACGCCTCAGTTCTTTTTCTACTTAAAAAATTGTTTGTCTATAGTCTGTAACGGCAATTCATTCAATAGCCCAAGGCCGAGTTTTCAATGCTTTTCAGTCGAATAAAGTGTAATGCGAAATGAATATCCAATCTAGTTATGGAAGAAACATAAAAGTAGTCATCTAAATAAGAAAAATAGAAGATAACGAAACAATAATCTATCTTATCTTATTAATGATGGCATTAAAACGAACTAGATGCAATTAAAATCCGTATATAGTATTTTTTTTAATTTTTTTTTTGTTCCGAAATGAAACTCACGTACGTATTCAGTTTGTTTTTCTTGCAAAATCTGCTTTAAAATTCTGTTAGAGAGTAAATATACTCAGAACCAATTCGATTTTCAAAATAATGCAGTGTGTCACTTGGAATGCTAATAATGGTATCTCAATGTAATTTTGTCCCATAGTTATTAATAATCGAAGAGAGTTGGAGGATGCATTTATATAAAAATGTGAATTTATGCTTTTATATAAGACTGGATTTATGTATAAACTAGACAAACTACAGTTTAGAGGCCTCACGCTTCACTAAAAAATATTAAATGCATTATTATTGTTTAAATGTTATATTTAAGGGTCCACCATACGCTCTGCTTCTATACATAACCTATTGGTACTTAAAGTGGGAACATTATATGTGTATAATTCTTGGGAGTCATTAATTATTTTTATGTTTATAATATCAATCTATTCATTTAATTTTTAGATCAGATATTTTATGGATCCAGCGGTTAACGCTCTTTTATACCTGGACGTAATACAAATGAAAGATTCTGGTCATAAGTCGAATTTTTATCACAGCTTGCAAGGTGTACTACCAGCTATTCCCAAGGTAAGTTTTCATTCACACAATCTTTCTGCAAACATTTGCTTTTGTTCTATTTTCCAAATACTTAATATGTTTTTTTCCGAGATGTTTCACAAACGCTATACTCGATGGTTGTGTAATTTCCTACTCTGAGTGCAGAATCGTGTTTGGGGAAAAAGTAGCCTTTTGGGATTTGGCAATGTTTGTTTTTTTTTACACTGGTGCATTTTTGATTCATGGCATCGATTGTATTTTTACATGGTTTTTTAGAAACTCTGGTATCAACATGTTTTGCCGTCTTTACAAGCCGAACTTCAATCACCAGAAGTGTTAGCAGCCGCTTTACAGCCGATACTATTTATGATCGAAGCGAGTACATCGGAAGAGAACCAAACTTACATTCTACCGCTTTTTCGGACCGTATTTAGCATGCCGAAATCTGTTCAGGTAAATCCAGAAATTTTTAAACAACAATAAAAAAAATAAAGTATATATAAAAATTTAAATTTTGCTTTTTGGTAACAGGCCACGGTGACGTTATTAGAAAGATTAGACGTCATTATGAAAAAAACGCCTAAAAGTGATATTAAATCCGATGTCTTACCAATGTTATATAACGCATTCGATTCTACCACACCTCAAATTCAAGTAAGAAATTAGATTAATAATAATTAACAAGAAAACTTCTTAACTTTTAATAATTTTGATAATTCTCAATTTGGGCTAAAAATTTAATTTTTTTTTATTTTGCTCGATTAATTTTTTAATAAAAATGATTCGAAAATTAATTTAAGTGTCTAATTACTCAGACGGCGGCGCTTCAGGCGGTGGCAAATATAGCGGATTCTTTAGAAGAATCGGCTGTTAAAAAAATGGTCCTACCCAGAACTAAACAAGTATTCGATAACGATTCAGGTGTTAAGGTAAGTTAATTTTATTAATTGTAATATTAAATCTTAGTTTCCACATATGAAAGTGGTGATGATAAAATATTGATATCTAGAATTTAATTTGAAAATGGTCATTATTGATGACTGTTTAAGATTTTACTTTACCTGCTTTATAGTAAAAGGATGAGTGTAAATGCGTTTGCATATTGAATTTAATTAATATTCGAATGCCCATTCATTACATAACTTGCGATTATATATCTCGATCATCCAACCCAATCGGTAAAATTTATAAACGAAAAAATGTTCATCATTACCGGAAAGTTGTTAGCCGAATGGACATATGTTGCTACGATTTCACTTAACCTGTCCTTTGTTGTTTTATACATAATTGCCTATAGTGATATTCGGATTTCTATTTGAATCACTTCGTTTAGTAATTTCAGCAAATTTTAATGAAACCGAAACATTCAAATACAATTAACACGAACTCTCGATTGCCCACTTAAAAATGTAATTAAATGCTTATAATAATTCATTTATGTTTAAATGCTTTCGCTGTAAACTGCCGTCATCCATTTTTAGGATAGCCGTTCAATAATAACTTTACAGCTGATAGATAGACCACACAGATATTTTTTTTTCCTAATAATCTTCCAAGTCTACTTGAAGAAATGGTACTTTCGATAAATTCTTAAACGGATCGGAAGCCGTAAAAATTTTATATATTATTTTTCTATAATGTTCGATCGCAACGCCACCAGCGTTAATTTTTGTATCACTCTAAATGATACTAATTACATTTAAGGAACTTGAGAAACTCCGTCCATTATTGTTGTTAATAAATTCATCCATTAAAACTTTAAAATATCCCGAAACAAATAAATTTAATCATTTTCATTAATCAACACGGTTAATATAAAAATCGTCTCAAATTTCCGTGCATAAACGTTTAACATTTTCGTTGCAATGTGTTTTAATATTAGAAATTTAATATTAAACCATTAGGCCGTACGTAATTATTTAAAAATTTATAATCGCGTAAATAATGTAAAATGTAAATACGAATGATTTTTGTCTGGTTATTTGAATAAATTTAATCATTATTTCTTTTAGACTTTTTTCATTTACAGAGAATATAATTCGGTAAATTGTTTTCATTCATCTTCCAAAGATACAAAATTACAATTAAACAAAATAATAATTATTTTAGCAAAGCCTTAAAAGATGAATCCTGTGCCATTGTCATTAATCAAACAGGAAAAGCAGAAATTTCTTTAAAAATCAAAGTAAATATCGTCATTAAGAATTTACTTAGCTGTTACTAGAATCGAATAATTAGTAAGGTTAGACGAGATCAATGGAAATTTATAATTATTTAACAGTTTCTAGTATACATTAAATTAAATTATACTTCAAACAAGTTAAGATATTTCTAGAAATAATTGTCAAATATTGAATCGATGGAGAGATTTATTACTTTACATACGAACTGATATCGAATTTAAATACTTTTAATTCTTACATATTGTATCGTTTGTTTCAGATGCAAGCTATCGCCTTGACTTGCGTGGAGAAGATTATCGATAAATTAGAAAAAACGAATATCTTGGACGACGTTTTACCTATGCTTAGCAAAGCAAAATTACAAGATCCAGCAATATTAATGCCGGTTGTAAGTAAGTAAGCAGTAGATAATTTTGATGCTACTTTTTTTTTTATAAGTAATATTTCGATGTTACGGTCTTTAATAAATGTCTCTAGTAGATTAATTGAGATATTTTTGCTGTTGTAACTTTTGTAGTATTTCAGTGTTTTATCTCTACTCCCTCTTTCATAAATGCTTCTAATAGATTAAGTTATAGCACCGGAAATATTACAGTTAATCCATTAGAGACATTTACGAAAGACTCGGTTAAAGATAAAATATATTGAAATATTACAGTTAAACTGCGACAGATATAAGTTAGAGATATAAATTATATTTTTTGTGTTATATATTTATTATAGATATATTTATATAGATAAATATTATAGATCGAGCTAATTATAATATTTCAGAATTATATTTTTAAACTGAGCTTTCATGAAGTGGTTTGTAGTAGATTAAAAGGTATAATATCGAAAATATTGCAATTAAATTGTGAATTTAAAAGAATATGCATATAAAATATCAGTTATTAAAAAAAAAAAAGCTTGAAATTGCAGAAGTTTAAATATTTTATTCGACTAAGATATTCGACCCTCATGGGCCTTCATTAGTGGAATAAAATACTTTAAATTTTGCAGTTTTTCTATATATTTTTTGAATAATAGTTCACATCTGTAAAAAGAAAAAAAGAATGCAAAGAAACGTTACAATTAAATTGTCTTAACTTGATCTTATAAATTGATATAGAGCCTATGTTCAATTTGATATCTAATATAGCACAAACTAGATCTTATACAATAATTTGAATATATCCATTACTTTTATTCCTAGTTGCTTAGTTCTCTTTATGCAAATATATATTCAAGCTATTACTAAACAGAAAAAATACTTACAAATCGGAACTTTTGCCAGGTTGCAGTTTTTTTTTTTCCTTCCTTCTTTACCTCTAACCCGATAGAAGACTCGATTTTATAAAGTGGCCGAAGGGAACAATTTTATTTAGTTCTTCTTTTGTAAACAAAAATATCCGAGACGGAGGGGAAAAAAGGAAGAAAAAAAAGCTAGAAAATAACATTTTGCTCCGGATGACGTGACGAGAATTTTCTAGGAGTTTGTGAATTATTAAAAAGAAATTCCAAGCAGACAGTTACTTTGACAATTAATTAAAATTTAATCGCGGGTTTCGTCTACATTGTTTTAAATACTAGTCAAATTGATGAAAATTACTTACAACGAATAATTTCTAATTACCCTTACGCATAATAATACATGAAAATAATAATTTTGTAATTGTTGTATGCATTAATGTATCAGCTTGTACTAATTTTAAACATTTAGAAAAGTCGGAAAATAATCCCCCCCAAAAAAATTAAACTCTGTTGTTACTGTTAATTGGAGATTGTTTTCACATGTAGTGAAAGATGCAGTTTGATATTTAACATCATAATATTAAGTTACTGCTTAAAATAAACTATAAAATATATTAAAAGCAATTTTTCACAAATTGACAGTTAAGTGATTGCTATCTCAATAAATATTGTCTTTTTTTTTAATTTAGATCATGTCTTGTAAATGTTAACAGCATAATTTCTGTTTATATGAATGGAAAATAAAATTTGCATAAGTTAATCATGAATTTAATCATATTCCGGCTCACGAACTAGTATGAGTATGTAGAAACTGGAGACTAATATCAATGGAAATTTTCGTAGAAATTCTAATATTAGAGTCGAAATGTTTGTGCCCAGTAAAACTAACATTAAAATTGGCAAAAAATAAAAATAATTTTTATCTTTCTGATGATAAACAAATTTTGAACAATTTTATTCTTAGTACGTCTCGAAAATATTTATAACAAAAGATATGAATTGTTTATAAGCGTTAAACAAATATTCGAGCCCAGCAATAGCCTGTTGTTATAGTAAAAGATTATATACAGTGTTTCGAGGAAAAGGATTTATCGATTATCTTTCTCACCAATATCATCCGATATTAACATTTGGTAGGCGCTCTTCCACATTTAATTGAACGTTATCCCAGGTTTCCCATAATTCTGAGATTAATTATCATATCTATCGATCTAGTTTTCGAACTGAAAACGGTTACTGTTCGACATTTTACTCGCGCTAAAATTTTAGAAATTGTCTCATTCAATTCGGGAATATTATTCTGTCACACATTGTGAAGTTTAAACGAAAAAAATATTTCGCATTTATATGTACACATTTAATAATTTATTTTCTGATAAAATTTTATATTTTATAAAGCTGCCAAGTAAGAATTTAAGTACAGAAAGGATAATACAACTAGGAAATTTTAATCATAAAGCGTGGCAGTGTGAGAACATCCGTCGTTTCTCAGGAGAATTAATCACAGTCCGCAAAAGTCAGTTAAAACCAATAGGAAAATCCGGATTGAGAACGTATACTTTAATTAACCATTTAGAAAACTGGAAGCGCAATATCATCATCTAACTCCAAAATTACACAAAACACTCGGAAATTTTGAATTTTATATTAAATTTTCACTCAATGAAACTCTTATCTCTATTTGTTTTAAATAGAAAATTTAGAGAATGGTGTAATTACTCTGCTCAAAAATTTGCTATAGAGAATCTTAAAGAAGACTATCAAAAATGAGTAAGTTAAAATATAAAATTTTTTATTTAATGGCAGTTGAAAATTTAAAAAACGAGTAAAAAATTTTTCAGGAATTTGAAAATTTGAAGTGTCGATGTTCTTAATAACTTATTATAAATTGTTTACTTATAAATTTATTAAACAAATTTGTTTCTATTTAAATAATTAAAATCTTCGTTCGCCAAAAAAAAAAATATCCGACTTTTCAACGGAATAAAAATTCCGATTTGATAAATAATTCACCGGAATTGTTTTCTTCCAAATGAATTTAGAAACGTGAAACTGTTGTAAAATTCGACAATATATTTTTTCCCGGATTTTAGTTGTTCTTTTATTTTTTATTTTTTTATTTTGAGAGCAAAGCTTTAATCTCCGACGCTATAGAATTCCTAGATCCAAAGCAATTATTTTCCAACTGAATTTTGTCCCTGGACACACAGAAAAAAATTCTTACAAAGAGAAATGTCAGCTATTGACAAACTGACAGGCATTTTTTCAATGAAGAATTAAGCGACAATGTTTTCTCCATTCTCTTTATCTCATAAATCTTTTATTCCACAACTTAATTACACTTACCACTTTAAAAAATTTAATATTTCGCCCCAATTTTTTTTTCAGGTATTTACAAGCACATGTTAGGAGATAAAAGATACGGATTGACGGTTAACATGCTAGCCACTAAAGTAATGCCAGTGCTCATTCCAGTAGTGGTGAGTCCAGCTCTTAAACTTCATCAGGTAATTTCATTAATACGTACAGAATTGAGTCTAAGTATATCGATTATTTATATCAGTCGTCATTAATTATTTTGATCTCCGATTAAGTTCACATCTCTAGTTGAACTGTTGGAAGAAATGCTGGAGCACGTAGCCAAGAATCAGAAGAACAAACTCAAATTAGAACATCTGTCTGTGTCGTCTATCGATCAGTGAGTACCGAAATATTATTACATTCCTTTGACTTTTCTGTTATACAGTCTTCTTTTATATTATACACTAAAAACCTCTACCAAATCGATACTTAGCATGTAATCCAAGCACGTTATGTACTAATAGAAAAATATAGCTAAACTACTAGTCCAAAAATACTTTTTGAATAGAGTTCCTCACGGCCGACATCAAATGGAGACCTAATAGATGTTGACACATAAATTCAATTCTTCCTAGCAACAGATACGGAGAAACACACAGGATATTCCAATAATATTCAGTAGCAAGTTGTCGCAGGAGTGTGTGACATTTCTGCTAAATGAGAAAAGCTGTCACAACAAACTATTAGTTTCAGCAGTTTTATTGATTAGCCAGAATGCCGTAAATGGTCTGTTTGTTTACTAGAAAACATTGTTAAATTGGATCGAATTTGAATTGTGTTCGTCGCATTTATTGCCGAATAAAGCCATTTTTATACTCGGATGATCTCAGTTAATGAGAAATTTTAGTCTTTAAACAGATTCACACGTACAGCAATTGAATGAATTGCAATCAAACAAACAGTATATTGTAAAATGATGTTATAAGAAATCTTGGCCAGTTTATGATCCAACAACATGTTTAAATGGCTTTTTTGTTAACTTTAGCGATTCGAAAACTCACAGCATACTTTATCAACGTATTTTAAAGCAGAACAATTGCGAAATTCCCAAAATCATCATAAATTATTCTATTTACAAATTAACAGAATTTTTTTCATAATTACATAGTAAATACTCATTAAGCGAAATGAACATTATTATGTTAGTAGAGGATAAATATATTTTTCCCTTCATTTCTAATAAATTGCTTCCAACATGTCCTTAATACACGTTGCAAGCAATTAATTATGGAGCCAGACAAATTCATTATTAAGTACATTCTATCAGTTTACTTGTAAATCTTTCAACTCTTGGAATAAGCAAATAAACAATTCGACTCTGTCTTAATAGTATATAAGTAAAGTAAGACGACAAATTTGGGAAAATTCTTCTTTATTCGGTAGAAAGTAAGCGTGTGTGCGCGCTTCTGTCAAAGTTTCAAGTTTATATATTTGTCAAAACGAAAAGTCGAATTAGGAAGACATTTAACCATGTTTCTGTCAGGAATAATAATAATAATATTTTGCATATTCGATATTAAAATCAAAGAAAAGTCGGTTAACGAATGATGACAGCTAAAATAAATTTAGGAAGACATTAAAAACAAATTTGAACTGTCACAGATTGTGTTAAGATTTTTTTCGAAATAATTAAAAATTTATTTAATTATAAAATTTCAACAACATTAATTCATTTATTAATCTGATTTATTTTTTTATTTTTTGAATTTCTGATGAGTTTAATTTAGTTTGAATGTGCAAGAAACAGGGTTATAGTAGGAATTTGGTATACAAAAATAAATTTTCTTTTTACTTAATCATCTTAATAAGTAGTGATTTACAACTTTTAAGCGCGATAAATGAATTAGATTCAGTTAAAAATCATTAATAATCTTTGAATGGTAAGCCAAAAAACATGTCAAAACTTTGGGAAAATAGTTGTTTTTAAAATATTTACATAAAAATTCAAAGTTATTGTTTATCTAAGTACATTATGCCAATGTGACAAGTGCAGAACAACGGAGAACGTCAAAAATTCTGCATATCTAAACATTCCAGTAGAATTTTGTCAGAAATCCTTGCTAAGTGCGATTGATCACTTTCGTTACTTTTAATAAATTCCTTTTCCGAAGATCCATCTATATTTTTTATTCAAATTTTTTATGCATTTTTCCTTTCAAAGTAAGTTTCGATATCAAATGTTTATGCAAAAAACTTATGAATTCAATCAGAAAATTTTGCAAAAGATAAATCACGTTATTCATATTTACAAATATCCATTTTTTTTTTTTTTAAACTTTCAGACCGCAAACGATCGATCATCCCGCCAGGTATCCACACAGACCTCCCTCTCTACGACTAGAATCTCGAAGACAATCTATCAGTATGGACGATGTGATACAGAGAACATGCAACTCAGGTATGCAGTAATCTATTTATCAACAAAAATAATTAACCTCATACCTTTCAACCGGATAACAAACACGTTAGAATTGTTAGATAACAAAAAAAAATACCACAGGCTAACAACCGGGTCGAAGAATCTGACAAAAGGTGACAGACACGCAAAAAAAAGAGAATTGCATTGGAGAATCGGACGGCCTAATGGTAAATTGTTGTGTTAGATAGAGAATGACTCCGGATTCCCTGGAGTATAACAAAGTAAAGCAGTTGGTAGGCAAGTTGATGCAATATCTCCAGGGAACAGCCTGTTACTCTAAGTAGATATTCAATCTCTCTCTCTCTCGATATTTACTGCAGGGTGGTCGTTAAGAGTGGGCCAGTTAATTTTCTAATTGGAGTTTTCTCGTGTTGCAGCCACGGAATCCCCCGACTCCAATCTTTTAAGAGTGCAAGCCACGCTGCCAGGAAGAAGACATTCTGACAATGCCATTCAACCGCCGAGGATATTAGTGGCACCTTCCAGCCCCTCTCAAGATAACTTAGGACTGTCGTCTTCCAATCTACAAATGAGAAGACATTCCAGCGCGGGACCACAGGATATACGCTTTATGTTCGCCTCTTCGCCCAAAGTAAGTCTTTAAAATCTAAGTTATTAAGGATATTCAGCCGCTTGTTAACGACAAAACAAACTTTTCCCTTATTAAACGCAATACATATCGGAACGCCGTCAGCGTAATGAGATATTGATATACAGAAAATTTCCGAATATTTACGAAAATACACTACAGTATAAAGACTGTTGCATGTGCGAAAGTGCGAGGAAATATTTTACATTCTTATCGATAAAACGGCGCATTTTAACAGTGATGAGATCGCGCTTGTGGAAAGCAAAACCCAATCTAAACTTCTATTTGCAGATTTGCATAAGAAAAATTCGGTTTGGATTCTAAAAAAAAAAAAAATCGAAGTGTTGGAAATTTCGGCAGCCACTCGATTACAGAAAAAAAAATTTTACAAATTACTTTTGGATTTATCGTTCGATTCTTATTATTACTTTTTATTATTCACGCAAACTTTTATCACGGCTAATCACGATTAATTTTAACGATAATTCTGTTAGATAAAGAGAATAAAGCGTAATAAATAGGCATTGAATACAGTTCACTAGAAAGTATTTTAACATCGGACATACGTTTCTGTTTTTATGTATGCTGTTTAATTACATTCATTGGATTTATACACTAAACAAAATATCTAGTCACATTTTTTCCCCTCTACAGCAGAAAGTTTATTCGAGATTATTTTTTTTTATTTAGATACAAAGTGCATGGTCGCATTGTCTTCTATATCTTTCCACTCTATCGATAATCGGATGATGAAGTTATCATTCATTGTAAAAGTGAATAATTACCTAAGTGCGGAAAATTAACTTTCCACATGGTTACGTGTAATCGCCCAGCCTAAGATAAATCCAGCTTACTTTTCACTTTTCCATTAAGTCGTGCCATCTATTTATGAATGGCGCAAACAGAATTCGTAATAAAAAAAGAAGCATTCTTTAGAATAATTTATAAAATTTTTAGCGCAAAACATGCGTTGCATCTGGAAGAAGTTGTTTAACGTAAACGACTAACCTCTTAAGCGGTGTATATCAACCGATTTTGCGGTTTTAAACTCATTAAGAGTTTGTTTAGAATGCGTATTGCTTTCGTTTCGTTATTTACAGTTTCCGTTTCGATATTTATTCCGCAATTCGCTTGGAGAAACTTTGCCTGTTTGTATTCGATGTATGTAATATAAATCGCAATTAAAGTTTTCGACGGTTAGATTCCGATTGTTTAGATTATTTAACGCATTTTTAAACATGTTAGTTAGTCCGATTCCGTATATTAATCTAACTTCAAATATTTACATACCACGGTGTTTGCGTTAGAGTTAAAATTTTTAGACGGTAGGTCGAAGATTTTGGTTTAAATTTATTCATACCGATTTACCGGATACAAGACCAGTAACTAGTTATCGGAAATCAATAGCAAGTTTTGTAGAAATCGCTTGCAATTGTTAGCCGTGCAAAAGCGATCGATAATCGCTTTCTCTAAAACTAACATCGGTCTATGCGCAAAAATTAATCACATTCGCAAGTTACCGATTTTTTTGATTATCGAAAAATCCGTTTTGTTCTGCACAAAACTGGTATTAAGTTTATTCGTACGGAAGTTTTCGTTATCTGCATTTATTGAGTGTCTTTTTTTTTTTTTTTTTTCTAGCCCAAAATATTGGCTTGGGAAAACTTTCGTATCGACTTTCGAATTTTCGTTTCGATACCGATTGCGTTCGAGATAATTTTTCCTCGATTTTTAAAGAGTGGCACGTTCCGCACGAGTCGATTTTCGATTGGCGTTGCGATAGAGTATCGCAAATATTACTGGAGAATAATCGAGTTAATCGCGAAAGAATAACAAAAACACGAAACGACAAACTGTTTATATATGAAAAACGTTATTCAAATGCGACGAAAAGAGGAAGTAATATTTTTTTTAAAAAACGAACGATAAATTTTGCCGTTGACATCTGAAAATGGTTTTCAGGACGATATTTTAAATTTTAGAAAAGAAATTATCTTTGGAAACTGTCGATTCTCGCTCATTTTAATATAGCCTACTAAAATCCGAAATTTTGTACACGTTTTTATTATAAATTTAATTCTTAAAAAAAAAAAATCAATAGTTTTAGTCGGATTTACAGTAAAACATCGTGAAATGAATCTGGAATAAATGCTAATAGCCTAGTTGAATTAAATAACGATCATCTTTTTTATTTTTTACTTTCCCATTTGGCAAGAGGTAATTTGTGTCTAATTTATAGTGTACCAAATCCTAGAATGAGTTATTTAAAGAGATTAAATATTTAGTTGTTCCTCGAACAATTAAAAGAAAAAAAGAAAACAAAGAGTAAAACGCATTGGTATTGATTGAAGCAACCTTATCTCTAACACTCGAGATATATATATTCGATAGCTTGCTTGCAAGCATTAGTTAATGTGAAAGACAAGAATGCCAGTTTGAAATCTCTTTAAATCACGCTTTTGTTATCGCCATTTTATCTTTTTTTTTTCGTTATTCTTGAACATATTACTGTACTACTATAACACCAATCGACAATTAATTTTGTTTTGTATTTCAACTGCGTGTGTTCGAACATTTGTGATGTAGACAAAAACCACACTAGATTAATTATTGATACCATCGGGTATTTTATATTCTACCTGTGTTGGCCGTGTTATCAATCCGATAAAGAACCGATATTCACTTTTTAAATACTGTAGAGAAAAATAATTATTCATTCTATGCCATAATTTCTGTCTTGTTTGTGTGTGTTCACATATCGACTTGTCACGGGTAACAGCTGCTTAAAAGTTATTTAAATTCTAATTATTAAGTAAAGCTCAAAAGTTCTTAAAAGAAGAAAGCTATTGAGAATAATTATATTTCGAAAGACACCTGATCCTTTTAGTGTTCCAGTTTGTTTAGTGTTACGATAAAGAAAATCATTTTTAAATCGTTTAAATTTGCATTTTAATATAGATAGAATGAATATATTAAAAGTGTAAAGTTTTGTATTATGTGTGTGTGTGCGTATGTATATATTACAGATTAGTCCCAGTCCCACACCCGCACACGGATTTAATTTAGAAATGCCATCGGCGGGTAGATCTGGAAGAAGATATTCGGCAGCGGCACTTTATATGAATTGCATGGCAGAGCCAACAAATCAACCTTCTAGCTTACTACAGCAAATAGGATCGGGAATGGTGAGTTTTTGTGTATGTGTGTGTGTGTTTAATGCATATATGTAAATATTGGTGTAATGATTGTTTAAAACGCGTGTATGTACTTTTCAGCAACAACTTTTCTCCGGAAAATAATCCGATTTCTGGATTAAAAAATGAAGTGAACAATTCCTTTCGATGCAATACCTGGATGTTCCTTTGAGACACCGTCGTAGTGAGACCAAGACCTGCTGTAGGACACCTTTCCATTAGATGGACAATCCTAGCTTGTGCTCAGAAGGTAGGCCCGTGCGGTGTATGTTTTTGGACAATCCCCGAAGCAAAGAAGCCAAACCAGTATCTCCAACTGCTTTGTGTTTTCACAAATTAACGCTAGCTATATATAAAACAGCTTTCGTTTTATTTTTTTCTTCCTCTTCTTCTTCGATCATCGGACGGCATTCTTTGTAGATAAAAGTTTACATCCGCAACTAGCGGATTTTCATTCCGATATTTTAAAAAAAAGAAAGAATCAAATCATCTTCAGCGTTTTCACTGCCCTGCCTCCACTTTTATGTCCAAAGCATCCACAAAACAGAAAAAAATAAAAAAAAATGTGCAATAAATTTATGATGGTTAGTTACCGAATCGCTACTTGTTTAATGCAACTTACTATTGAATCACACACACATTGTTCTTGACTGAGAATTGTTTTGATACGCTGGAGCGTTTCCAATAATATACTTATTATTATTCTATTTTGAAAACATTGACTATGTATGTAGATAATTATATTTCAACTAATGCTAAAGTGTTTACATTTACTTAATATTTTTATTTTCGTAAATATTAAATGTCCTATTCCAGCTGTGTCCTGAATATATTATCTTATTCGACATAAAGTAGAAAGAAAAAATTTTAAATTCCATCGTTAACAAAAAGAAAAAAGACGCACTTCTATTTTTAACGTCACAAACCTAATATAAAGTTTTCATTATTTATCGACAAAAATATAGAGAATATGGCCCTAGTAGAAAATTCTACAGATGTAAACAAACCAGTATATAAATTAAAAAATAATGATTTAAAAATCCTGCCCGAATTTTAATGAATTGCAGATGTTTTGAAGTATATACATATATGTTTAGTAGAAAATTTTAATTAATGAAGTCATTTCGACTACATAATTACGGTTAATTAAGATTTTCCGCTTTGTTCCATAGCAAATGATACCGAAATTTCTTAAGTTCTTGGAATAAATAAATCTCTATGTAATTATATTTATTTTCTAAACTTTTGTTACAAATTCACGAGTTATCCTGACTGTACATAAAGAAACTTCTTGGAAGAAGAAGTTTCGTGCGCGCTGCTCATACAGCATTTGGATGGCACCGAATATTTTAATCTTCTCGATATTCGGGTATTCTATCGAGCATTTGCTTTCTTTGCCTGACTTTATTGGCATGTTCTTCTTTCGCGCGAAGTTTTTTCCTCAGTTCTTGTAAATGTTGTTCACTTGATGAAAAAAATAATAATTCCGAAATTTTAAAAAATTCCTAATAAAAATTTCATTTGTACATTAAAAAAATAAAAACAGTAAGAAAAAAACTCACCGACTCCTAGCTGTTGCTTCCATTTTCTCAGACTGTTTTAATCTTTGTACCTCTGCTTGCTGAGCAACAGCTGTGGAAACTTGATCAATACGATCTTTTGTAGCTAGCTTGCTCAATCGTTCTTCTTCTTGTTGCTACAAATAATCCATTATATTATGAAACGATAGACCAGATAAACAATATCTAAAAAAGTAATAAATTTCCAACAGAGCTAATTAATAGCAACTGCATTTGTGTTCAATTCGCGTTAATCACAACAATTACCAGGTTAAAAATCTCCGATTAATTAACATAAATCTCATTTAATCGGCTGGAATAAGTGTAAAATTTGGTCGAACGGGTACAGATTTTTGATATGCAAATGCAACCAGATACTTTGCATGAATCGAAAATAGAATTAGAGAAGAGTGAGGCATGCAATGTTCGGAGAGAATTTCGAATTCGAAGACGTGCCGCAGCGGCAAATGGATACGTATACCTATACGAAATTCTGCCTTACGTAGAGTATCGATCTGGAAAACCCTCTTTATCATCACATACCCAGATTCTAACCACTTACTTCTCACGCTAGATAACTGCAGTGAATTAAAAGAAGTCCGCGACTCGTGTAAAGAAATCATAATTCTGACCACGATCGCGGAAATTAAAGTAATAAATTCTTGGCATTAATTCTCACATTAAGTAAATTACATGAAAATTGGTTAATGGAACATGATTAATTACAATAGTTTTGCTATTCATTGTCTCGTACGGAGAAAACTTAATTAAAATAGTTTGGCGCGATTCGAGTAGTTAAAATTCGTTAAAAGATTTTATTTTTTGTCACTAAGAATAGGGGGAAAAATCGGAAAATCCAACAATTCTATCTCCATAATTACCTTTCTTCTTTTCTCTGCTTTATCTAACTTTTTCGCTATTTCTTCGTAGGTGAGTTCCTTTTTCTTCTTCTTGGGCTGGCGTAGAATGGGCGGCAAGCGTCTAATCGTCTGGTATTGATTTTCGTCCACTAACTCGAACCTGACAAAACCGTTAAATGAATAAAAATTCAACAAATAATTGCAATATGGAAAAAAATCGTTTTCTTTAAACAATCGACATTTAACGCTATAGATAATAAGGTAGCTTTATGAAAGTTTAGCGCAACATTTTCTGAACGATTTATTTATTACGCGATAAGTTTCTCCGCCTACAATAAACCATTGTGCTTTAACGAAAATTGAAATACCTTTTTTTAATATACTGTATAATAGGAACCGATCGATAAAGAGCGCTTCGATTATTCCGACAATTAAAGAGAGTTAACGAGGAAAGTAGATAAAAGATAACTTACGTCATTCCTCCAGTTGCGCGGGATGCTGGACGTAATATTAGTCCTTCTTCTCTGAGTTTCTGCACGATTTCCCTCTGTTCCAGTCTATCTCTATCTTTAGGACTTAATTTTCTCGGACAGGCTCTGCCTTCCACCAGCAATTCTAATCGGAGAGAGACGACTTCCGTCATCAATCTGGGTCCCTGCAGAGATTAATGCCTTCTACCCGATTGGCATAATCTTATTTTAATTAGACGAGCGATGAATCATCGATTCGTCTTTTACCTACCTAAATCGTCCATAGGTTGGAACTCTTGATGCACTTTCCGCACCTTTAACGGATCCGAATGTTCCGTTACGATGTGAGCGTATTCTTCGTCCAATTCGTATACTCCAGAATCAGAACTGATTGCACTTTGACACGAATTGAACGAAAATCCGGACACTCTGCTGTCCATAGAAGCCTAAAATGTATAAACATTTTTCTCGTTAAAAAATGTCGTCTGCTTTAAATTTGTGCTCGTCTCAAAATTACTGTCTCCATCTAGTGTCAATAATTCAAAACATTAATGTATATATTTTTATTTGTTTTTAAATAGATAATTGCTTCCATAACAAAAGTAATTAAATTTAATTAAAATATCCGTCGAAAGTTTATCTGTCTGATAATTTACTATAAACAAGAATTAAATGTAGATTAAACGAAATATTAAAAAAACCTTGTTTAAAATTTGAAAAAATAAACAGGAATTTGGGCGATAATTTCATGACAAAATATGGCAACAAACTCCTGGCGTAATTCCGTATATATACTTATTAAAACAATATTAGTCATTAATAAATGGTACACCCTTCTTGGCATCTTTGATTCTCTCGAGAGAGAAAGATTACTACGGATAATTATTATTCCATTTTCTAATTGTATTACAGTTTCTCTTATCAATTAGCGTTGACAAGAATTCCACCGCGGAGAGTGATTACGCAACCTAAAAAAAGGCAAAGGGGGAAAAAATCTTTTGTTGCGACGAAAATAATTTACATCGATCAATCTCCGGCAGAAAAGTATTTAAAGGTAAATAAGCCTGATTTTTATCTTTCTTTCCACTTCTTAGAATTAGATTCCTTTCTATAGAGCGCTTTTATACGGACTCACCTCTAATTTATCGACTTCATCGTTTTTGCCATCGTCGTCTTCAGTTACTAGCACGTTGGGTAATTCCAGTTCCCTTTCGACCGACGTCTTGACATCTTCGGGTGCGTTTTCTTGAGCAACTTTAATTTTCTGAGGCGAAATTCGACTAGCCGTACACCCCATGCTTGGGCATTGTCACCAATGTTTCTGCTCTATGATGGATATGCTATCGACCCACGCCAACTGCCGTCTCTCTCACCATAGAAACGAAATATAATTTACACGATAGCGTATACTGTAAAAGCGCACGTAAACAGGTCAGTTTAATTCGAAATAGTAACGCTAGATGGAGTTATTTTGATCGCTATGAGATTTATCCACCAACTTCCCATGCGGATCCAAAATACGATTACGTTCTTCTACCACTGCAAAAAAGTCTCTTATGGTAAAAAGTCTGAGCAGTGACGTGCAGGGATGTGCGTGCTTAATTCTCATAAACTCACCCGCATTTATGTAATGCAACTGCGCAATGATCGCTCCATAAAAAAATTCCTGGTATGTTTTTATGCGTTTCAATTAAAACACAAATGAATGTTTGTTAATTAACTCCGGAAACAAAATCTAGATGACTTTTGCAGTTTTCTTTCTGGGATGAAATATATTTTGATACTTTTAATGACGACGGATACCACCGCGACTGAAAGTTAATTTACAAGACAATTCAAAGAATTAAAAAAAATATATAGAGAGAGAGACGACTACTTTAAGCAGAATTGCTATAACGATGATCAAGTTGTGGAAGAAATTAGGCCGACGTTGAATAATTTATACTCTATAAAAAGCACCATCTAATGGAACAGAGTGGATTTTTGCCATTTTTATTATTTTTTGACATAATTCTCGGCCAGTGACATCACCTATTTCCAATTATGGTGTATTATCACTCATAAATTTTGCATTTTTACTTCGGCAAATGTGTCCGATAATAAGCACTGTCAATGAAATTTCATCTCTGTCAATATACGAAAAAAAAAGTAATTGCTTCTTATACACACCTTTAATTAAGTTTTTTTTCCTCCCCTTCTTAAAGTCGTGTCGTTGATAAAAACAGAAGAGAAAAAAAAATTGCAGAATACTCAAGTGATAGAAATGGCAAGACGATTGCCAAAAAAAAGGAGAAATTGTTGAGTTTTGGATTAATTATGCTACCAAAGACTGTTTTTAATATTTAATCTCAGTTAATCCAATGACGGCAGAAGTAAGTATAAATAATATAGTCGATTGTTCGGATTGACGACATTCATTTTCTGATTCTAAATGGAATTGAGTTTCCGCAATCTATCTAATTTTTACAGGAATTTGATTTAAAATGGCAAACTTTGATTAAAAAAAGAAAACGAATAAAATATTTTCCAATTTTTCTTCTTTTCCTAACGTTAATTAACGTGAAATACTTTCAGAAAAGTATATTTGGAGTCTGATAAAACATTTTTTTTTCTTCTGTCGGCCATTTTTGTTTCCATTACAGATTATTAATCATAAATGAAGAATATATTATTTTCTTTCAGAATAATTCTCGAGACATTCAGACAAAAATGGCATATTTAAAACAAGATCGGATCTCAAACGGGTGTCGTACATTTTGTTTTATAATTTCAAAAGTTTGCAAATTTGACATTATCTCGTTTGCTTATGTTTCTGATGATAAATGGCAGACGTTGATTTTCAAAAGACACGATTATCAGATGCCATTGTTCCTTTTAAAATCAGTAAAAAGGAAGTTTTCTAAGATTATCGGTGGTAAGGTAATGGACTGGAATAATGCCATTTTGAATATTAAAAGGCTAAGTTCTTAACTTCTATTTCCAGGTCTTCTCTGTGGTCATTACATATATTAATAGATGCGCCTTTTTCTTTCCGTTTTGTGTGAAAATTAATAAAATATTATGAAGAAAAATGTGCGATTTATTTATCAACAGGAATAGTTTTCCTATTATTCTGTTTAGAAGTCTTATGAAAAAAAGGAATTTCTTTTGTTATGCTTTTGTAGTAGTAGTAGTAGAAAAGGCAATAAAAAGAATGCCAAACTTTGATATAACGACAAAAAGTCTGTTGTTGTTCATTAAAACTTTAAAAAGGAGAGATCGAACAGATAAATTATTGAAATAATCAGAACAGGCGAAAGTTTTGAATGATTTAAACGTGGACCAAATTAAAAATTATAAACAAGATTTGATTGAGTTGATACTGCAGTATAACTTATGAAATCATTCTTACTACACGTTACAGGCAAACTAATTAACAGGGAAATTTCGATTTTTTATTTATTTTTCAGATGGGATTAATTAATCTTCTAAGGTTATGGCTTAAGATATGGTCACTGTGACCATGAAAAACTGATCAACTTTTGACTTATTCTGGAAAAAAAGGAAGATGTTTAATTAAATCCTAAAAATGATTCCACATTTAATTATTGCAAATATACACTTATTTTTCCTACATATATAAAAAATAAAAAATAAAAAAAAAATTGAAAACAATTAGTAGTAAGAGCACCAAAAAAAATGACATATAGGTCAGACGTTAATCAGGCAATTTAGAAATGCACTTAATTTTTGCATGAATTTTAGGATTATTGATGTTGCATCAAAATTATCATAAAATTCTGTAAAAAAGTAGGTTATTTTTTTGTTTGTTTTATTGAATAAAAAAACTAATATCAGAAATTCGGCACTACTGTTTTGCCAAGTTAAATAAATTTCAATAAAAAAATTATTAAATCTGATGATAAGTTTAAAAAAAATTTTTTTTTATTTAAATCCTTTGATTTTTGTTCCGAAACATCTTATGAAATAAATTAAATTTAGAGAATAAAAATTCAAAATAATAATAAATAATGTATGACAGTTGTTTAGTAATGCAGAAATAAATTTATCATTCAACAAAACACTTCTCTCTTCAATGAAAACATTTGAATAACTTATTTAGTTTGACTTTCTATACAGTCCAGATAAATGAATGATCTTGAAGGAATGAATAAATATATGATTGATCTTAAAAATTCAAAACAGTAACAAGAATTACCAGTTTTAAAATTTGTAGGAAAATCTTTAAAATACGAGCAAAAGTTAAATAATTCTAAATTATTAATACCATTAACAACAGTGAACATTAATATTCATTTGAATGAAAATTAAAAAGGAAAAATAAGACATTTTAAACACAGAATAAACAAGTGAAATTCGAATTAATAAGTCTTTTCATAATTAACAGCACTAATAATTTAAAAAGAATTATTTGTTATTAAAATAGAAAATTTAAAATTTTTCCAGGATTTGAACATTATCTTCTTTGTGAATTTATTAATAATCAACTTTCTTGTATTTTTGTGAACGAAATAAAAATTATTCATTTATGTAATGTGTTATTTTAATTAAATCTGATTTACACTATATAATGAATTATATATCATTTGAGAAAAATTTAATACAGCAATTATAAATCAGCTAAATTTAAATTTGCCTTTATAACTTGCTTGTGCCTATACCTAAATTCACCCACAAGTACAAGAGTTGAATTATTCTCATTGTAAACAAGTTTTTTTATTGCGTATTTGATGAATGCATTTAAAGACAAAGAAAATAAACTGTCCGAAACAGCAATAATAATTCCAATTCAAAAAATTATAAACTAAATATGAAAATGAATTTTCCTATACTAATGTAATTTATCTCAAAATGGTAAATACAGAGGCTTCCCAATTTACATAAATTTGACTTTTAAGTAAAAAATTTCGGTACATAAAACATTTTGTAAATCTTAAAATTGCAGTATTGTAAACTGAATTATAATACAGGTAATAGAACAGCAATGGTTATGACCCAGTTAGCTTTTATCATCATGCAAAACATCATATGCATTGCATTAAAGATTATTACTGTAATATGTGCCACTCTACTATAGTTAGGTTATGCATATAGCATATAATGTTGTTTTTAATTTTATTATAATATTGTAAGTACACAAGTTTATATAAATTTATGTAACTTTCAGGAACATAAGTCAAACAGTTCTTATGGCAGAACAAATTCATTTTCTTTACAAACTATACCTAATTTTACATAAAAATCTAATTACACAAAGACCTCTTGTGAAATATTTATTTAAAATACATTATCCCATCTCAAAAAAAGCTATACTTTTGATAAACTATCTTTTAAAGAAAAATTTATTTATTTTTATAAATTATACTTTGCAGATCCTACTAAATATTTGTTTTTATTAATATTTACATTAAATATATCTTGTGATAAATATTTTGTACAATAAAATTGAATCAAACCATTAATTTACATCAAGTTATAATCTAAGCATAAAACTTCTATTACTATTCTATGCATTTTCATATTAATACTGTTTATATTAAATGTCTTAACTAAAAACTACAATTTGCTTTATTTACAATAATTTTTTGCATATTTTGCTAATTATGTAACTCATAGTATTTATACTACAAATTAATAACTTTTAAATATAAAATATATTACAGCATATTCTCTGAATAGATATTTTGATATGGCTGCCGATTTTATTGACATAGACACCGAGTTTTTGATTAAGATTTGAAAACTACCTGCAAGAAACAATTTCACATTTTCACAAACTGCTTAATGTTGTTAGATTTTTTTGTTTTCTTTAAAAAATAAATATTTATATCCATAATTTTCTTTTGAATATATTAAGCTTATTAATCTATTATTAATGTTCATTTTCCTCAAAATTCATAAATTTTTATTAACTAAAATATTAGAAATTTTTCAATTGCTAAATCATCACAAAAAATGAAAATACGATATATATGGTCCCTGGATACAATTAAATTGACATATGTTTTATCAAAAGTGCAAATTAATGTTTTTTATTCTTCCAAAAATATTCAGAATCCTGTAAGATATAATAACTGGACATAAACGAATGCAAATCTGGGACAACTTGTATATAGGTAATCCCCGAATTATGTAGATCTGTACTATAAGATTATTTTTAGATAATGAGTTAGGCCCAAACTCAGACCTTTCCAGGAAAACTGGAGGTTTGGGATTCTGAATCAAATCTGGATCATCCAAGATATAAGCGACTCTTTATCACGACTTATGTGCTTATTCTTTATTACAACTATTTTTGCTATTATGTCATTATGACAAACTAGTACTATAATCCAACATACATTTTGATGTATGCTCCGACATTTGTAGGGTTTTGTGGACAATCCATCTATGTAATTCGGGGAATCCTGTATATCAATAATTTTTCTGAACTACAATACAATATTTCTTTGTGTGGCCAATAAGTAATCCGTCTATATACAATACACATTTCATAATATGGCAATGCACACGAATTTTATTAAAATTTATCTTTGAAGAAGGCCCATGATTATTTTTTAGCATTTAATTTTTTTTAATTTTTCTTTAGACATATAATACTATATATCTAATAAGTGTTTCTAGTAATCAACAACAACAAATATTTGCATTATTTATAAAAGTCACGTTTTTAACAGCATTGATGCTTATCCCTACTTATGAAACATTATCATTTCTTCTCTTCATAGCTAGCATGAATGATACAACTAATGCATTTACGAGTAATTTTTATATAGTTTTTTTTAATTGTATTGCTTTTAGAAAAATTTTCCAATAAATTTTATTTTTAAAACAATTTCTACATTATATTATATCGATTTTAAATTCATTGATGATTAATTTATAAATGACATCAATTTTTCAAAAACTGAAAATAATTTAAACCCTACATTTAAATAAAATCATGACCTGTTCTGAAAATAAATGAACCGATAATTATTTATCACTAACACTGTCAATAAATATTACAGTAAAAAAATTATCAAATTTTATATTTTCTGTTTAAATAAATAAATATTTCATTATTAACAAAGTTTTCTAGTAGATGAAATATTCAGAATATAAACTTATTTTAAAGATAAAAATCCATCTTTAAAAAAATACAAATTATTAAAAATAAAAAGTTAAATATAATTACCAATTTTTATTTAACATTTGATATATCAGGTTTTTTTTTTATCTTTTTGCTACATAAATATTCTTCAAGTGAAATCATTTTGTTATATTCATAGTTTTTGGCAATTGTTATAAATATATTCTAGTAAAATTTCTTCTTGTGCCAGTTTCTTGAAACTTAACTTGGATTCTTGTCATTTAAACTTCATTTGTGGAATGTATGAAGTATGAAATGAGCGACTATGACAATAAATGTCCATAATGAACAAGTAAATTAACATTGCACTTACACCCTAACTGTTGCTGCTGATTAAGAATAAATTTGCACATCTGAAAAAATAAAACTACTGTTGTTTCATCTAAATTTTTATGGCAAATAAACACATATCTGTGAATGTTTTTCTTTATATATGTTGCAAAACAGAATTTCTGATGAGAAATGCTTTTCTATGCATTCCTTGTGAGTTTGCATGGCTGCAATTCTAACATCATAATATGTACAAATTATATGCAGCCTTACAACTCTTATTTTGAGAAAGTGCTTTCCTTTATTTTCATAAAACTGTTAAATATGAAGAACAATTTTGTTTCCAATGCACAATTCTAGTTTAAAAATTATTCTACAGTACAATATCTACAGTTTTTCACTTTCTTCTGCATCATAAATTAAAGATAAAAACTATTGCAGATGGGCCAAAAAATTTTTTTTTTGTTCAAATGGTAAATTTTACAAGTTTTAAGTTGACTATAATACAATAAGCCATGCAAATTTATTTTCAACATTTCCAAATGATATATGTTTATTTACTGCTAGAAAGGACAATGTTAAAAGATGTGCCAACTCGAAGAAAAAATCGCCTCAAAACAGCTCTTAGTTCAGGTTTCATTTCAAGGCAAATCATTTCACACAAAAGAGGATAATGGACAGTAGCATGTGCACGAAACTGAAATAAATAAGTACAATAATGATTATTTAAAGAACCATTAATTTGATTGAGAAAATATTTAAATTTTAAAAAAATAATTAATATTAAATATAAAAATTCACAGAAAGATTTAAATAGAATACATGTTTTGATCAATTTGATTATATTTTTTATTAGTTGCTATTATGAATATTTCAGAAATCCTTATCAAAATATCTTCATTCTGTTGTTCATCAATAATGTACAAAATAAAAACTGAAGCTTGATAGAGAATCAAAGCAACAAGGAATAGAACTGAAGGAGAGGAAAATGCTTTGATAAAAACAAAGAATATCTGAGCTACACCCCACAAAAATGTACAATAATAAAATACTAGACAGATAAAAAATGAACATAACACTTTATGCACCACTACCAACTAACCTATTATTAGGACTGTTTATTAAAATATGAGTACCCATCATTCCAATAAACAATCCTAACAACATTAAAGACTATGCAATTTCCCTTGCTGAGAATTTTAAGATAAGAAAATTGAAAAAGTTTTTAAATAGGACAAAATGTTGTGCTGAAAAGACTATAAAAACATTAGGTTCTTACTGTTCCTTTTTTATAGCAAGTAACTTTTCTTAAGTATTTAGTAATTGATTAAATTGACAAAATTATTAATAATGTTAAAGCTATGTTTGAAAAAGTATCAACAATAAAAGTGACCTCTCTATCAAGATTATTAAAACTCAAGCAGAACATATCAGCCTTTAATACTAAAAAGTTTTTATGCTTCTAATCTAACAAAAGAAGTCGTCACAAAATGAGAATGGATGTTTATAAGGTGAAGAAGACTTTCTATAGTTATATCCATAAAAATCATTATTCTTAATCCAAACATCTAAAAAAAAGAACTCATTTATTGCTACACTAGTCTATTCTAACACTATAACTATTATTAATTATTATGGTCATCATAAAAAGTTGTTTGTTCTTTAAAATTTAATGCTATTTTTACAGTTTTGACTTTGCTGAATTAAAATATGATACCAAATTGTTATATTAGCCACTGATATTATGGGAGAAGAAAATTAAATTCAAAAATTATGTTTATTGTAAAAATATTATTTTTAAATTACAATATATAGTATAATAACAAAAAATGTTTATATAATATTCTTATAAAATGAGTGTTTTATGATGAAAGGTTTTTTATTGTTGAATGTTGTAAAACATTCAACAATAGTTCATTTGGATTCCATTTTCCTTGATATCTCTTTTCTAATCAAGAAATGTCTTGATGGAAACTTTTGCAAAGTTTATTGACGATAGTTTCTATGTTATCAGGTAAAAAAAATGCAAATGGCAATGTATGAAATGAAGTTTTAATGGGATTGTGTTTTGGGATATGTTAAATCCCAAGTACTGTATGACAAAATTAGCTCCTGCATAATTTCACTATAATTTTCCAATTTTTCATTTCTTAGAAATTTCTATAAACATTTTCAAATGCCTCCCAAGTTCTTTCTGTTGCATTTAATTTTAAAATAGTCATGGCCCTAGAATAATTGTTAATTTGAGAACCAATAAAAGTTTTCTTTTACTTGATCTCATTTATTTTTGGAAAGTTTTATCTTAAATAGACAAATCCTTCACTTTCTTTATTCATCACCTGCATAAAAATTTTTATCAAAAAGCTTGATATGCAATGAAAGAAAAACAGATTTGACTTATCCACTAAAGCAGGATGCACTGCTTTCTTCTGGCCTATTGTTGTTATTGAAAAGAATGACCATTTTATTTATTTTGTAGCAGCAGTCTCTTGTTCGGATATTCCATATGTATGAAAAGCAATAGAATTTAGCATATCCATCTTGTAGGCTATTTAGCACTGTTTTAACTTTTAGATCTGCACATATATTTCACTTGTTCTTCATAGCATATTTTTTTGCACCAAAAGTTAAAGATTCTCAAATTGAGTAAATATAAAAATATTATTTACATATTTGAATTTATGAATATATTCCTAATGACATTCTGTTAAAATTGCAAGGAAATTGATGTCTACCTGTATTGTTTATAAAAATTTGTTGAATATCATCAATATCCTTTTTAAAGTAAACCAAAATGTCATCAACATAAGTTTCTTAAGAACATGTAAAAGATGAGGTATGTGTATTGTTTATGTCAATTGGCAGTGTGCTGTAATATTTCTTTCTACTTGCACACACTAATCATATATATTTCTAAGTTATGTATTCCAGATACATCTTGTTTGTTTTTACTGCAGTTTTATTTCTGATCTTTATACTAAAAGGATGCATGTCCCCCCACCCCCCTTTGTTTCTGTTAGTTAGATTCCTTGGCTAGATTTTCAGTTATTACTGTGTACGTTAATGATAGATAAAGATAACAAATACTTTATTAAAGTACTTTCTGGATTTTATTAATTTGTTGTTTTTTTTATTTTTGCACTCGAACTAAACAATATTCTTCATAAAAATATTTTAAAGATATTATTCCAATGTTGCATTTTAGTCAGATTTCAATATTTTTTGGATTTTACTGACTAATGTATTAAAATATGATAAAATTTTTAATTAAAAAAATAGGAAATGGAAAATGAGAATATTAATCAAAATTATTAACAGATTCATATAGAAATTCTATTAAAAACTTAAATAATTTTTAGTATATTTTATATTTTTATCTCACATCTTTAAATTATTCTAAAATATTTTCTGAATATTGTAGCTAAGTGATTAGCTCTTTCTAAAACTATTTATTACATTTCTAGCCTCATATTTGAGTAAACTTTAAAAAAAATTTTTTTTTATTAACTCAATCAATTCTTCAAGACTGCAAAAAACCAATTACTAACGACTTCAAATAAACAAGCATTCAAATAAACATTTGTAATTTTTGTTACTTGTAAGTGCCTGATGAGGACGTTAAAATACGTCGAAAGCGTTTGCCAAATAAAAAGCAA
>WUQG02104250.1:0-25604 GCA_011317285.2 Androctonus mauritanicus | reverse complement strand
TATGAATACCACCAAATAATAAATCAAGCACTTATAGCAAGTAACAGTCAAAATTTATTAGGCAAAATGCTTTCGGATCTCTCTGAGTTCCTCTTCAGTGCCTATGTTTAAATAGCCTTATATAGTAAGAATAATTTTAAATGTGTGTTAAATCTTTCCATTTGATAAATCGATATTTTATTAAGAACGACATCATAAATGTTAGCAGTGACGGAAATAATTACATTTTTAAAAGACGTTTTAATTAATTATAATAACAAATAATAATAATGATTATTATTATTATTATTAATCGTTTAGTGCAGTTTCGTATATGGCGTATTTTTTACAAGTTTAAAAAAAATGTCGAAACGTTAAAATATTTTTTACAAGTTTAAAAAAAATGTCGAAACGTTAAAAAATTAATAACTTCGCAAGCGAAGTACATTACAATAAACTTATTAGACGACCAAATTTATTTTGAAGTCATCTGACGAAAAAAGTAATATTGAAATCGACGAATCTGATTGGTCAAATTTGAAATTTGAATTAACGGTCGCTTTATATATCTTAACGGTTTTTAAAGAAATTTAAACGGATTTCTAATCTGTTACGCTCACAAACACTTACTTTTTGTTTTGAAATGAGTAAAAAAAACAACAAGACAATACGAGAGCATTCTTCTTTTCCAAAGAAGGAAATCTGTAATAATAAACGTTTGAATTTGTTTTCAGTTTTGATAAAATAATAAATATTTCGTAAGAGACATTGTAAAGACATCGCTGATGCATGTTATGACGTATAAACTAGTATTAGTTATTAACATAAATGCTTTTTTTACATAACTGGATTAAAAAAAATTAAGTTTTTTTTTTTTAAAGACGCTTAAGATTCTCGAATATAAAACCAGTTATCCATCAATACGAATGTAATCCATCAAACAATTAAAAAGATATTTCGTTTCTTTTTTTTTTATCGTATATATATATATTTGAAGATTTGATAAACGATATCGTCGACCTAAAATAACTTTAAAATCTTAACAGGTCGCAGTGCGACAACAAACGCAGTGTAAAATTTTAAATCGACACCAATTCGAAATTATATACACTACTGTTATGCATTATTATTGGGAGGAAGTATATTGTGCTTTAAATTATAAAGAAATGCTAAACAAACACATCTATCCCATATGAGAAATGATAGTTTATGCCCATTCATATCTGTCAAACTTACAAAATGGCGACAGCGACAGCCGGTGTGATCATGTGACTTGGACACTTGCCAGTTGGTGGACCACATTTTAAACTAGCGATCTGAACGAAACAAGAATAATTCTTCCCGGTTATATTTAAAACCCGACGATAAAAAAAAACAAAGGAAACAAAAACTATAATTTAAGCAATTAGACCAAAACTAAATGCAAAACTTAAATGCACTATTTCCTACAAATTAACAACAAATTATAATTTATATATAATTCTGATTCATACAATGACTCGAAAGTAAGAGACAAAATGTGACCAACTAACGTATTGCTAAAAAGAGGGGAGGGAAAAGTTAGGCAATAGTAATGATGAAAAATTGTCATTAATTAAAAAATAAATAAAATAAAATAAGCGAAACATATTTTAAATTACTAAATTAATTCGAAAGGAAATAAAAATCTTTAATTAATCAAGAGCGACTTTGAAAATCCTGTTACTGTTTATGAGAATACGTTCACCTTTATACATATCCGAAAATAGCATTTCAGAATACAGATGTGTATAGATACTTACAGGTGTTACACCAGAACTTGAGCATGCAAGGTATATATGATAATTTATGGGAAGATGTAACTAACGTAGCTTTGTTGGACCACATAAAAATTATCGACAATGGGATTTCCTCAATATCAAGAATTTTTACTTTACCGATTGCCTAGATGTTCAGGACATCGCTGGGCATGCTGTGAGGTCACAGAATATTGATTAATGTTCAGTTTCCCGCCACGGCTAAAGACTGGCGCTTTGTCCATTGTAGAGTATACTACATCTTTTCTTGTTACATAAGAAGTAAATTAATAATTACATTTTCAGTAAAAATTTTACCTAAATATTGATTTTCTTTTCTGTAACACACTCAGACAGATATTGTATTATATCAAAGACAATCTGATGTTAGTCTGAAAAACGAAATTAATTCAGAAAACGCTCTTTCTCAGATTATAAAATGAAATTTTTACTTCTCTTATTCCATAATTCTGTATATTTCAAACTATTGTATATTATTAAAAAATAAGAAATTAGCCAAGAAATAACTAAGTAAAAGTTGAGATAATTACAGCCACTTTTTTTATTTTTCAGATAATTACACATAATTCATAAAAATTTTATATATTTTCAGAGTGCATAAACTATTTATGGATCATAACTCAAGAAAATTTAAATTCAATTTTGATCATCATAAAAAAATAAGAAGTTTGTTACCAATGACAAATTACCCAGTAAGGACAATATGAATACATCTAGAGTCTTACATATATAAAGAGCCTCAAAATTAAATATGAAAAAATACTCTATTCTGGTTATTTTATAAGTTAAATATCTATGTACGGACATAAGAATATCCATATATAATATACAGTAAAAAATTAAAATAATTATCCATCTATAAAATATGTTTTATCTAGGACCTTAAAATGATTTAATGATCTGTTGTTTGTAACAAACATACAAATGTTAAAACTTGAAATAAAAAGTATCAGAAGATGGTTCTGAAAATTTCAAAAATTACAAAATTATTTAAATGAAATTTAATATAATATATGCAAAAATATTTATCTTAAAATATTATAAAAATAAATAAATTTTTAAATTTATTCTTTTAGTTTTTCTAAATTTCTTTTAGAAGTTTTTATTTGGAGAATAAGTCAGTTTGGATTCCGTAAAATATTATTTAGAAAATTTTATTATAAGATTAGACACATATAGATAATACAATTCTTATTCAAATATATATATAAATTTATTATTTAAAATTTATTTAAAGAAACATAAAATAAAAATTTGACTATTTGCCAATATAAACAGGTATCTGAATGATAAAACATTGAGAGTTAAAGTATCCGTTTCTATTGAATAAAAGTTCATTGCCCTATAGCATTTCCTAAAATAATCTTTTAGCATCACAGCTGTTGCATTAAATTCAAACTGAATAATGGCAAATACAAACAAAATTTAATAGTTTGCATGCTTACAATAAAATTATCTAGTTAGATTCGTTTTAAATCTATTATTCCCAACTATCAAATAATTATGATAGTTACATGAATTATAAACGTTTTGGTTATTTTTAGATATCATCATCTAAGAAATATTTGATGAAATTTGGTGTTTATTTATACCAAATAAAGAGATCAATTTTCAAAAAATTTCTTATTAGATATTAATTTTTGTTTTATGTTTGACATTTATTGTTACTAAGAATATCCCAAGAATAAATGCATTTGTATTTTGCATTTATAGAATACAAAATGGAAAATAATTTAATTAATTTAATTTTTAAAGTTATTTTATAATCAGTAGTTTACTTTTAATTTAGTTTAACTTTATAATTTGATACTTTATCATCATTTTGATTTTGTTTAATTGGCAATAATTATATACTTTTATATAATTTAGAAATTTAATTTTTAAAATTTAAAAGAAATAAAAAGAATTCAATGGGATTGTTATAATCAAAAATTTATGATTATACTAATGTGTTTTATAAAAAAAAAAAAAATATATAATAAAATACACAAAATTTATATTGAAAATTATCAAAATTTATTTTAAAAATTTAAAACAATTTTTTATGTTTATCATTATTTTTTTAAGTAAATCATAAAGTTTTATATTTTATAATATACAAAGTAGTAATAAATTTTTGCTGAAATTGGCTTGCTATTGATTATTATTGAAATAAATAATAAACAGTATTAATATTAATTTTTTATGCAAAATTTATTATTATTATTATTATTATTATTATCGTATTAAAAAATTTAAACATTTAATAAGAAAAATTAATAATTTTAAAATAATGTTATTACTATTAATAAGTAAGAACACGATTCACTGGATTGTAAAATAAAAATAGTAACAAAGAACAATCGTAATTGTTAGTATAACACTTTAAGATGACAATCAACATTTTCTTATTTGTTAGTTCAATTCTTGATGATAAAAGCTATATTTAGAATTAAAATTAATAAATATAAAAAGTGAAGTATTTTAAATCAGGATTTTATAAGATGGATAAGTATATTAAATAGTAATCGCATTCTTCAAATTAGATATTATAATTTTGAATGAATTATCAAATCAATAATTTATATGTTATATAAAAATTACTGGTATATAATATATATTTTAAAAAATTATATGATAAAAGTTTTTTTTAGCAATACAGTATTCAAATTAAGCAAAATCAATCAAATATTCAACTTTCTGAATAAAAATAATGACAAATGAAAGAATAAATTGAATAAATATCAGAAATAAAAAATTATTATTTTTTCCATATACTTTTTAAAATTCTTATATGTTATTCATTTCTGAAATTTATAATTTTATTTTTTAGGCCTATTATTAATTTCATATTTGTTTAAAATGGTTTCTCCATTTTTCCTTTTAAAATAACTCCCAAAGGCCTTTTTTTTTTCAATAGAACTATAATTTATTAATAATAAACTATTTTTCTTCTCTTATTTATAATTATATATAATATTTTCAGATATCAAACATCACACAATAATTCATTTATTCCATATTATGATTTTCAAATAATTAGTAACTGGCTGAGTACTATAATGTATGAATTAATCTAATTAAATTTATATTACTGTAATTAGTTTAATTATATTTATCTAATTAAATATATAGATATCTAAACTATTCAGGAATAATTTTTGACGATGAATTAGCACAAAAATATGATACTGAATAATAATAAAGTCTAAATTTGGAAAGAAATGTTTTTTTTTTTTTTCCTCCCACACTTAAATGATAATAGATTTTTTCTTCTATTTTATAACTATTGTGAGTCACCAAAAAGAAATTTCTACTGTAATCAAATATTTAATAATATGAAAGAAGGAAATATACTATTTACAAAATGAAATTTAATGTCAAATTTCATAATTTTTGATAAGTTATATATACTTCAAACATTTTGAATTCTTCAGTAGGGCATATGATATCTTTGAACTAATTTTAAAATATTTTTTGCTATGAAGAAAATTAATATTTGAAATAATTCAATTTCATTTTATATGTTTTATTTCATCAGCACATTAAAGTAAATAATAAAATACATAAAGATAATAAAAACACTAATTCTATCATTTATTGTTATTTTGATTTTTTTTTTTCTTATATCTTTTAAATTTTATTTAAAAAGATATTTTAAAATATTAATAATCTGCTGGATGATGATATATTTTGGTAGAAGAATCATGATCTAAATAATAAACTTTTCTTTTGTATGGTTAAAATAATTAAATATTAAACATAAAAAAAATTTTATAAAAATTAAAAAATGGTCAAATTATAAAAAAATGCATATCTCAGTGTGAATTTTTACATCAAGTTACAACAAATACAAAAAGAATTTATAAAATAAATTTTCAAATAGAATATATTTTATTTATATTTTGATAATTCATAAACTCTACTTACTTAATCTAGATTCAGGATGATCAATTAGTTTACTGCTAGATGTGTGCTTGTAACTGCAAAGATGAAGTCGTAGCCTATTGATAGCTACAAAAACACCACTGTTACCACTACACTGAAAATAGCGCTGTCCCTTAATACTTCCATCACACACTCCCAATTCTGGATACTTCTAAAAATGAATTATTGAATTATTAATGACTGAATTTCATATAACTGTTATCATGCAATGATATAACATTTATCCTATTTTAAATCTGTTTTATTATTAATTTTCTGTTTACATTATCCAAATTAAATTATTTTTATTTCATTAATTAAAATTTAATATTTTATTTATAAGAAATGTTTTATAAAATTTAAATTAAAAAAATTAAAACTATTCTAATAGTTTTCATAAAATAATTCATAATAATCATAATTTTAAAATTCATCATCAAGAAAAATTATGTATTTAGAACTTAATACATAGCATTATAGTATAATTAAATTTAACAATATCAAATGAATTTAACAGAAAGTTATTAATACATTTTTAATATCTTACAATTCATTAGAGAAAAATTTTATAACTATTAACTTTCTGCATCAAATTGCAAAGTATAAAAATAAATTAAAATTATATAGAAAATTTGATTAAATTATCAAATCTTACAGACAAATTATTCAAATAATTTTTAGAAATGTATAAAATTATTAAAAAATTTAAAAATATATTTTATTAAGTAAGGATAATTATAGTATTAAACATTTAAGTTAATTATAAATATCTTTAAACATAGAAATCTTACATTAAATAATAATAATTTTTATACACATTATAAAACTATTTTATAATTTTTAATCTAAGACAAAATAATATTAATATATAAAATATATATTTTTCAAGATGCATTCTTATAAATACACTAAGGATGTAAAAGATTATAAATTTCAAAGAAAGGTTTTAAACTAATTTAACTACTGAACTGAATTAATGAATGAAAATGATATATAATAACTGCATAATTTTGAATTATTTCTTTTTGTTTTTATATTTAATATAAAAATATTTTTATTTTATGATTTTTCTGTGATATATGAAAAATTCACTTAAAATTTCTAAAAACAATTTCTTAAATGTTCTATCATTATTTTCCCAAAACTACTTTTTATAAATGATTATAATATTTGATGAAGGTTAGATTTATAGAAAAGAATATAAAAATATTTTGATAATAAAACTTGTTTGAATACTTAATAAAATAAGAAACCAGTTTTATAATATGGTGATTAACAAATAATACAACTTTCCATATTGCTCAATTGAATTAATTATTATGTGCCCATATCCAATGATGCAACTAATCCATAATGTAATTTGTAAATATGATTTTGTTGATTTATTATTTCTTTTTATTTTTTTAATTAAGCAATATACATGCAAATGTAATTATTACTGAGAAAAATATTTTATGAAGTTAATATGATATTGAGAATTTACTTATTTCATTACTTTTGATCCAAAACTGAAAATTTCTTATAATGAAGAAGAAAATACTGCCTGAAGAAATTTTGTATTATTCTTGCAGTAATCATTCGAAACAAAATTGAGATCATATATACAGTATTTTTCTTTGTTTCATAATGCATTTGAAATATGATTTCATTAAAGTTTGAAAAAAAAAATCTTTTTACATAAGTTGATATTTTGCTGGCTTACTCTTTATGATTGTTATATATTGATTTTTGCTTGAGGTCATAACACAACATCTTTCAGTATATCACAAAAGAAATTCCTTTTACATAAAATAGACGTGGAACTTATTTTAATGTTTTTAATGAATGCAAATACTCCTTAATTTGCAAAAATCTAACTTTTTTAAATTTAATGTATAAAAATCTGATTTATGTAAATTTTACATGGAAAAACTTGCATAAATATTAATGTTAAAAATTTTTGCTTATAAGATATTTTTAAATCATCATTATAAATTATTAAGTAGTACAATACTGTAATTTTATGTAATAGTGTCACAATTGAGATTATGATATTATTGTAATGATAGTTAATTACAGTATTAATACATTACTATTGATAGTGAATTATTATTAGTAATATTGGCATTATAATAATTTACTGTTGTAATAATGCAATATATATTGTATAAATACATCATATTATAATAGTTATTAGGTATCTCCTATCTTATATATATGCTGTTTACACAGTTTACAATGTTGTTTTTAATTTTACTTTAATAATTAGCAATATATAATAATTTGTATAATTTCAACTGAAGTAAAACTCAAGATATCGGGATTGAAAAGTGTCTATAATTTTATTGGAAATTTACAAAATTCTATATTATTATAAAAAGATAATGTCATTTTTCATATTAATCTGTTAAACATTCAATAAAATCATTCCTCTATAAGATTATAATTAATTTTAATAATTTTAAATTTTTATAAGTTTCTGCAATATTTAATAGAGTTATATTAGACGGAGCAATAAGAATTAATAAGGAATTAAAATGTAATAATATTTTATGTAAAGAAATTTCTTTTGTAATTTGCAATAATACTACAAAGTTTGCTGTTTAATATAAAAGTATTATTTTATGAAGTGATTATATAAAAAGAAGGAATATTTCCCTTCTTTATGAAATGTTTTGATCTTGGTTAGAAATCATTGCATAATCATTAAATTTTTTGCAAATTTTGAAAGTTATCTGATAAAATTATAATAGTTTTGATCAATCACTGTTACTAACTAATTCACAACACTAAGTTAGTAATTTTGTTAGATTACCATTTAGAGCAAGTAAATTCTAAGAATTAGAATGTTTAAATATCAATCACTGTTATAAGATACATATGAAAAGTTTTCCAATGAATTATTTTAAATCTTTTTATGAATAGATCCCTTTTATATGAATTTTGAAAATAACAGACAAAAATCTGTTGGTTTCAAATATTTCATCAGCAATAGGAACATTTGAAATTAAGTCTTCATTGTTAATTATGAAGTGGAAACAAAGTGGAGGACATGAATGCTTGCTTAATTCCTAAATTATCCCTTATATTCACCACAATGTACTAATATCTATATTATACGTATAAACATTAGTGTTATTTCTATAATATTGTATTATTGTTTTGGTGAATTTTCAGGATATTTTTATACATAATTTGGAAATACCAGACAATCAATATTTTTCGACTCCCATTTCCCATTTCTATAGAATCCCTATGAATGAACTATTAGTCTATTAATAAAGAAAATTACAGTAATGCATAAGCTATTAAAATGGTAGGGCAATATAAATTCCTTAGTGATTTCATATTAACTGTATAAAAATTTTTAAATTAATTGCAATATTTCCTGAATAATAGGGTATAGTACTTTGGAAAAAGATATTGATAGGATGATATCATACAACTCTTATCTCAGAAATGAATATAAAAATTTATAATATATAGATATTTTTTGACTTCTCAATCCTAAAATAAATGAAAAGTCAAAAAATTCATTTGCTTGGAAGGAATCATAGAACAAAGCAGTGAAATTTTTGAAGACATAAAAAAAAAAGAACTAGTCAATGTTAAAAAAAGAATAAATTAAGTTTCTCAAACTTTTGGAAAACTAAACAAAACCTGGAAATTAAAACAAATCAAACAACAAGCCAAGACAAAAATTTATGAGACAATGGTCCTTCTATTCTTCTCTATGAAAATGGATGCTGGAATCTGAAAAAAGATAATAAAAGGAAATTTCTTATTACTAAGATGAGACAAATTCTAAATGTCTCACTACTTGATAAAATAAAAAATGAAAAAATAAGGAAATGTCTTGGACAAGAAATGACAATAATAGAAAAGATTCAGGAAAAAAGACTGAGATGGTTCAGGCATATATGAAGAATGAATACAGAAAGACTGCCAAACAAAACTCTCCATATGAAAGTTGAAGGCAAAAGATTAAGAGGATAACTAAGGAATAAATGAATAGACAAAATAAAAGATCTAAGAACCAAAACAGATCAAATAACACCAAACTGGACAAAGAACCATTTCACACACCAAGGCTAGACAAAAATGGAGAGAGTTCATCAACTCTTTGAGGTTGAATGAGCCTCATCATCACCTATAAGGGTTGATAGAAGAATGATGATAACTCAATAAAAATCTGAATATTCATACATAAAATCAGGGGATAAGAGTTTTACAAAAGAAGTTCTGATAAAAGAATATGCAAATAATCTTTGACTTACTAGGGATTTGGTTCAAACTCCACTGTTTTAAGTTGAAAATGCCCAAAATTTATGAATTTCCCATTACCAATATTTATTATTATATTCCATTTTATCAAAATAAAATTAATGAACACAAAAATTAAAAACAAAAAAAAAATATTTTTTATATATCAGACCATTGATCAGGACTCAAACTCTATCAATTTCACTGACTAACCACATAATTTATCTATGATATCACCATCATAAATACAAGTGATTGTAAGTTAAGGCAAAGATTATCTGAAAGTTTTTTGAAATTAACATTTAAATTCTAAATTTTAAAAGAAAAATATTTGTTTTTTAAATTTAGAGTTTTAGAACACCAAATTTGGAGTTTGGTGTTCTTTTATTTATGTGAATAATTACTGAAACTGATGAAGTCTTAATAGTGAGCTAAAAACATTTTTACTCTGTGGTAATTAACTTGTTTTATTTTAACCTGTTTTTTTTAGTAATTTCTTAAAATATAGCAGAGATATATATTTCTGAGAGAGGATTAACTGTATAATATATTTTCAAGAATCCATGCAAGAATTCCCTGATCAATGGTCATTTAAAATTAAATTTCAAAAACTACATTATACAATTTTTTTAAAATAAACCTTTCTATTATTGAAAAAAGTGAATTATATTTCATTATGCTTTTTAATCATCATAAATTTAACTACCCTAATTATATTTATAAATATCAATAAATTATTATAGATACAATTATTATTATTACTGTAATTAGAATCTTTTAACTACAATGCATTGTATATCACTAAATAAGCTTAACTCATATCCATGCCATATGCAGTATTCCTAACAGTAAAACCTCATTCACATAGTAAAGCTACTTTTAATGAAGATGATTGAATCCAAATAACTTGCAGCAACATGAATGCTGTACCTTATTTTACTTGAATTCAAATTCAATGGAAAGAATTTTTCAGGTTTCAAATAAATAATTGATACACTTTGTGCTTTTTATTCATCTTAAAAGACTAACTGAATAATGTGACAACATGCTATTTGACTTTTGGTACTGTTTACTGAATAATACAAAAATCAAATAACATACAATGAATAAAAATGATATATGCAATATTTGAATGAGATTAGTTAAAATTAAAAATTAACTAAGTTAATTAATGAAAATACAGGCTGAATATCCTCAATCTGAAGTTTGAAATCCAAAATACTCTGAAATCTGTAACTTCATTATCACAACAGGAAGCCTTTAGGGATAGGACTATGACTCATTGTTTCTGTCATGAAAGATAACACAATAGTGCATATGCAATCACAATGCACTGACATAATTCAGTAATATATTACCAGACAGTGATGAAGAAACTATTCCAGATGTTGATACAATAGGAACTGTTAAAGATTCAGTTGACTTTATTCTTTTGAATTTTGCAGAAATGAACAAGCTATGGGTTAGAATGCAACATCAAGGTCATTCTAGAGATAGAGACAAAGACAAGAATTAAGGTTATTAGTTGGTACTACTTTAGTTCGTTTATCACAATTGGAATGGTGTAGACATGGATAGATATAAAAAGGTTTTTCTTCCAGGCATTCTAAAACAAGCAGTGAGTTGTCCTGATGCTATAGCACAAGAATATCTTATGGAATGTACTATACAAGTTTTTCCTGATGAATTTCATCTTCAAACTTTAAATAACTTTTTGAAAGCTTGTGCTGAACTTCTTCTGCATGTAAATGTTAAAAATATCATTATAATTCAGTAAACTGTCAAAAATCAAAAATGCCTAAAATTTATAGATTTCTCACTACTAATACGATAATCTTACTGAATATCAAAATATTTGAGAACAAATATATTAAGATATACATTATACTATACATACTATACATTATCATAATATATAACTATATAATTAGCACCAGCTCAAAGCATTGTGGCACTCTGAGCCAATTGTCAACTCTTTCTTGTACTATTATATTAATATATCAAAAATTGTTAGAAAGTTTATTTTTTGTTTTGTTTTAAATGCTAAACTAACTACCAGTAAATAACTAAAATTATTAAAAAAATGACTAGTTTTCAAAACTTTTGATGAATTAATATAATAGTACAAGAAAGAGTTTACAATTGGCTCAAAGTGCCATAATTCTTTGAACTGGTTCTAAATATATAGTATTGCTTATTTCACAAGAGGAAAATATGATTCAATTTATAAACTTTAATATATTATCTCAAATTAGAAAATCATTTTTTCTGTATATATAGAAAAAATGATTTTCTAATTTATTATCTAAAATTTTTTTAATATTGTTCATTTTTTAATCAAAATGAAAAATATTAAAAAGAATTTTAGATAATTATATATTCAAACAATAAATTTTTTTTTATGATGGAAATAAAATTCAAGCATAATCATAAAATTAATTATATTACTCAATATAATTAATAAATATATTTTAGATTTATTTAATTTTTTATTTTCTTACATAAATACATAAAAGGCAATAAAATATTAAAATTTTTAGAGTAAAAAAATTTAAATTTTTAAAACTATTTTTCTATAATTGATGACAGTAATAAATGAAAACAAGAATAAAAATTTCATGAAAATTGCTTTCATGAAATTAATCAATTTTTTAATTTCATGATTTTAATTAATCAAGATTTTTTAAAAATTATGAACATTGGTATCTCAGATTTTATTTTTATACCACATATTTCTAAAAGACACTAAAGCTGTAGATAATTTAAGAATCCATGATAAATTGGTTATTCTATAGAGTCTGCCAGAGAAAAGATGACTGAGAATCAACTATGACTGTAGAGGAGAATTTTGAAGGTTCAAATCATCCAAAAAATGTTTCTAAAGTAAAAAATATATATATTTTAAGAACATTATAAAGCAAGTTTTAAAATAAGTTCTCTCTCTCTCTCTACATATATATATATATAGCTCTAACTATATATAATTTTTTGTGTTTAAATTTATTCACAAAGTATTTTCTTATGAACAAAATATAAAAATTTAACTGTATTAATTTTCTTAATAATTGTTTAGCTCGATGTCTAAAATAACAAATTCTTTGAATGAAAATCCTAATCATGATGATGGGATTGCATCTAATATTCCCGAAAAATCCTGAGGAAATGACCAATCTTATAGTCTTTTCATATCAAATATCACTAGCTACTACTGATTATAAAACGATTTGAGTCATAATAGAAATTAATCATTCATTATTTTTATCTATTTAATTTCGTAAAATAAGTACTTACAATAGCAGTCATGCTTATCTTCAAGTTAAAACCTTATCTATTTAATGAATAAGTGTAAACAACTTCTTAAAATCAAACAAGCACTTTGTTTATAGTACATGCACTTTCCGGCTATATCTATCATTAAGTACATAAAAATAAACATAAATTAAAATAATTTCTTACAACATTTTTAAAAATTTTAAATGATGATATAGCTCAAAAGTGCATTTATAATAAATAGAGATTTAATTTTAAAAAGTTGTTTATTGTTAATTTTAAAAGTTATTCATTAAATAATGATTAATTTTTGTTGATTCAAATCATTTTATCACCACTATTTGCTTTAACACTGCTTTAGATAAAAAGAATGCAAGAGTGATTCCAGATCAAAATGATCTGGAATCAGTTTTTCATTCTTTCTTATTTTCTTACAGGTTTTTTCAGGAATGTCAGGTTTATTCCTATCAGCATAATCAAGATTTTTTTGGAACCTATTTAGCAATATAGAACTCCTCAATTTATATTCACTTGAATTATGTAAATCTGATTTTACATAAAAGAATTTTGACATGCTAAAATATTTTAAAGATTTTTTTTATAATTCAGTATATAAATAGTTCTGTAATTTTACATGATATTATTGCTAAAATGAATATGACACTATTATTAATAGTTAATTAAGGTTATTTTATATCTAACAACTATAGTAATATGACTGTATGTAGATGTATGTCATGTAGATTCAGTAGTATAACTGAACTAAGTAACTATCAAAATTCTGACTTTAACAACGAAAATCTTTAGAAAAATCAAAAAGCCTGTGACTATGATTAAGTAGTATCTTTTGTTTATATACAGTATTTTGCTAATATTTTTCATTATATGTAATGAACAATTCCATAAAATGCTAACAACTACATACTTTTCAAATTTTTCTAATCAAGCTTTGACTTTTGTTAAAGCAATATTAAAAAGACTATTTTTAATATCATGTAATAATCCTTTAATAATAAAATATAAACAATATATTAAATACTATTACAACTTTAAGAAGTTGTAATAGTGTTTAATCATATTGTTTATCTTTTATTATAATTTATATAGTATATGCCAACTCAATAACTGTAAATAGCAAAGATTTATTGAACTAACCAATTAACAACAACAATATTTAAATGTTAAATAAAAATATTTTTTATTAAATAATTTTTTTTGTAAAAATTTGGGGCTAAAAATAAATAAATCTTTGCTATTTGCAGTTACTGAATTGATGTAAAAAGTATGACATTCTACTTCTTCATAAATTTATCACTGATATAACCAAAATCTATAATTAAATACATGTATAAGCATTTAAAAACACTCTCTTTTAATATATATCCTGTACATTCCAAAATAAACATCTGTTTATTCTGAGATGTACTGTAAATATATTTTAACAAGCAATACTTTTATATGAAATTTGTTACTTAAGACTCTTTTACTAATTTTGTGTTTATAATATATAAAAATTGTCTATAAAGTGTGATATCTATATATGTAAATATTTATATTAATAAATATGGCTATATGAATAAAATATACAGTCAAAAAACCAAATAAGCCAATATCCCAAGCTTTTGAATTTGAGATCTATAAGTGTCATTAAATAAAAAAAAAATAAATAAATTTTCACATTGTTGCATATATAACTAAAGTAATTTATTAATTCACAAGACTACTCTGAATTTGTGTTATCTATAATTATACTGTTATTTAGCTATATAATTTATTTATTTTAAGCAACTTTTATGTAACACTGTTTATATATAAATTAATCTAGAATTTGAATTACATTTACATAGAATTCTATATGATTATAAATTATAAATCAATTAATTCCCATAATTTTTTTTACAAATACTGAAGATGATTAAGTTGTTAGCTGGAAAATTTTTTGAAATAAATATAGTATAAACCTATTAAGAGAATCAGTATTTTTTCTTTGTTCATTTTTTTTGGATGCCCAATTCTTCTTCGATAATTTGCAATCTTCACTATGTTTACATCACATTAACTTGCTAAATATTATCATCTAATTATTGTTGATCCCAAATATGTAAAAGTTTGATTAGGAGATATTGCTAAGACCAAATAATTAATGAAAGCAAGATTTTTATATTTAAGAAATGAAAAGTAGTATTATTAAAAGAGATATGTTTGGTTTGATAATAAACTTGATTAAAATCTAATAAACATTATTAAAATATTTTAATTTCTTATTTGCCCTGTTTAGATTCAGTTTTTAAATTAAAGTATATATATTTCAAATACATAATCCTCAACTTATGATGGTGATGTCATCAGTAAATTATGTAATTAATCAATGCAATTAACATCGCTTTAAGTTATTGATCAATGGTTTGAATAATAACTGCACACAAAAAGCATCCTTTTTTGTGTGCAGTTCTTCAATTTTTTTGTTTGTTATGTTTATTAAAATAAAGCATAGTGTCATAGTAAACATTAGTAGTGAAAAATAAATTTTGGCCATTTCTGATTTATGACAGATCCAACTTACGACTCGTAGAGTTCAAACCAAACCCCCCCTCATAAGTCAGTACCTACAGAGGAATCTTGATTTATGTCAATAAAGAATTAACAAGCACTATGGCAGGAAACTCCTGAAAAACAAATTAGAAATTCTCTAGTTTTCTTGTTTGTTTTTCAGGTGTTTCCTGCCATAGTGCTTGTTAATTCTTTATTGTATTAGCAGAGGCGTAACTAGGCATTGGCATTTGAGCAGTTGCTAAGGGTGCAACAGTCCAAGGGTGCCAGAATCTCTTAAGGGATATTGCAAATTCACCTTAAGAACAGTCCAAGGGCGCCAAGCTATATATTTGCCATGGGCGCTAAAATCCTAGTTACACCTCTGTGTATTAGTATTGGCAGTGTACAGTTAAGAATTATTAGTATCTTGATTTATGTTATCCCACATATGTCAATGCTCCAAACCAAATTTATTAATCAAAGTGAGAAAATTAATATCTACATTCTATTATGCTGCTTTTATGTTATCAATAAATTAATATATAAACTGAGAATAATTTGCATCTCAAATACATAAGTTGCCTTACCTCAAACACTGCCTAGTTTCATTCATTGAGCTAGGACCCAGATTTGAGCTTGACTTCGGAAGAAAATCCAAATCCATTCCACTGATTTAGAATGAAAAATGAGTCAATCATGTGGAATGTTTGTACTTCATCCTGAAGAATTTGAGTTCAATTCCAGGTTCCATATCTCCAGGTTTCTTCAAAAAGGTTTTAGCCCAGCTCAATGAACCAATTTTCATCTCAAAGATAACCCATTATAGTTATAAATGGAATATCTCCTATTTAGTTACTTTCAGCAGAAAAATAACATAAAACAAGAAAGGAAGACTTCACCATAGAAAAACAACAGATATAACTCCAAAAGTCAATCCTGCTGCTTTCCAAATCAAATTTGCTGCCATATGTGATTCTATTGCATAGGCAACAAGAAACTCATATGGCAGCAAATTTGATTTTGAAATTATATCTGAAAATGCTTTTGAGATGCTGAATTCCCATAATGAGAATCTCAAACTTAACAATCTTATTGAAATATAGAAGCAAAGCTTGCTTGAAGAATTTTATTTTAACCTAAGTCAGAGATCAGATCATGACAATTTTCAAATTATTTAGAGAATTACCTTATTGAATCTGCAAGGAGATTCTTAAGGACTTTGATTTAAATAAGCAAGAAACAACAACAAGGCAAGCAATAAAAAGAATGCATTTTTACATTTAGGAGAAGAATCTATCTCATAAAATTCAGTGTTTGATTTACTTAAACATTTCTTTTGTTAACAGATGTCACCCCTTTCCACTCACATTGTCAGATAGAATACTAACTGGCAAAATGAAACAAGTTTTGCCAAAGACTACCTATCCCTATGGAGAGATCAGCTAAACTGCTGAGGATAATTATCAATGTGCCAAGACCAGACCCCACAAATATATTTTCCAAGAGAATTAGAACCTGAATCATTCAGAATAGAAAACCAAAGCACTTCCATGTGCCAAATTTAGCCAATTTACTTAAGCTATGATTAAAGACATGTTCATTGCAATTTTCATTATTAAATCTTAGCAATTATCCAGATATCCTGGCTATAGTTCAAGAGAGAATGTCATTTCTTCATTAAATTGCATTTGATTTGCCAAATTTTATAATTTTTGAAATATTTCCTAAGTACAGAATAAATATACAAATTGAGTATCCCCAATCTGAAATATTTGGGACCAAGAATGTTTTGGATTTTGGAATACATAGTATGGTGGAAATGAAGAGAAATGATAAAAATTCACTATCAGACATTTTTGACACACTTAACAACACAACAGAAAATAAATAGTTGTTTACACCTCACATTGACAATATTTGACATTTACTAAATTATAATAGTATACCACAGCTGTATATACACTATTTCAGAGCACAAACATGTATACCATAGTTTTATCCCAAAGGGTTCTCTGCTATGAAAGTGAAGTTACGGATTTTGAAATAATTTGGAATTTGAATTGGGGATACTCAACCTGTATTCTGATTTTCTTGATCAAAATTTTTTATTTGGAATCAATTACTCTATTTTAATATTCTGATTATGGAAAACTTGATTTGAATGCTATGTTTATGGAACCTGGATATTAATGTTTAAGGAAACCTGATTTATGTTGTCTCAAATAACATTATCAGTTTCGGATGGCCTCAGGCAGTTTCAGATGGCTTCAGATGTAACTTCAGGGGGATTTCTGTATAATATAAAATACTATAGGATAAATTCATAAAGTATAGTATCTTTTAACAATTTTAATATCAAAATCTATCTTAATCTTATAAAAAGATATTGAAAAATCAAGAGGATTAGAATGAAAAATGCTCTGTCAGAGCATAAAAAAATAAATTTAAATTTAAATAAAAATCATTGGTGAAAAATGGGAGGATCTTGTCTTCCCATTTTCCACCAATGATTTTATTTAAATTTATATTTACCTTATGCTCTGATTTTTTACAAATATGAATTGTACTGCTTTATACATTTCTATTGAAATATCTTTAGATATTATGGCTTAAAAATTTAAAATTTATGCAAATTATTTTAACTCTGAATATTTCTGAACAGTCAACTAAAATGTATTTTTACAATAAAGCAATTGTAAAAGTATATTCCATGCCCATATTTTTATAAATGATCATTAATACAATTATTGTTTCTAATTTCTGATTTTTAAGTAAAGTTAATATAGAATTTTGCTGAACAAGCTGGCCAAAAATCTTTCAGATTTCAATAGAGAATTGAGCTTGTTTTGCCAATCTACCTACTATTAATTGTATGCTATTGAGCAATCTAGCCATCATTTGAAATTCTTAAGCGTGAATTGGTTGGCAAGTAGTATAGTTTATTATAATGTATTAATAATAAAAAATTGACTGAGTAAATTGTTATGAATTCTTAATTTAAATGATCAAACTTCATTTTAATGTAAAAAAAATATTTAATTATAAATGTGGTTATAGATGTTTTTCAATTCCTTCAATTATTATTAAGTTCTCTATAAGCAAAATATTTCTTTTTTAACTTTATTAATGATATTAATTATCCTTTTAATCCTATATCCACATTGCTGAGAAGTGTTAAGTATTAAGAGTAATTGTTATATTTCAGTTCTTCTAAATCTAAATAATAATGTGAGCAGAGACATTGAGACATCACATTATTAGAAAATTCATATTATTAAAGTCCTTATACTGCTATTTTCAAGACTCATAGCCTAAAGATAATAAATGGATGTAAATATAACATAAGGTCTTCTATAAATTCTTGTGACATAAGAGTCTGCTTCCTTAGTAATCCATACATCTAAGAAGTGGATGGTGTCTTTATTTGTTTAAATTTTATTTTAAAGTCATAAGAATTATTATTAAAAATTTCTACAAACTGTGATGCTGTTATTTGATTAGTAAGAATAATAAAATACATTATCTACAAATTTTCCATATAATTTAATAATAATGATTAATTGTATTAGTGGCTTTAGCTTCTGTCTTCCTAATTAATATTTCAGCAAACACGATGCTGGTATTGAGCTCATAAGTGTATCATGAAGTTGTGTATAAAATTTATTTTGGAATGGGAAATAAGCATTTCTAAAAATAAGATTTATATTATTATTATTAAGAATATGTTGATTAGTGTTACAATTTTGTCATAATAGATTCCTTAATTCAAAAATACTGTACAAGACTCGATAAGTAAACAAAGATACATCAAAACAAAATCAAAAGCACATAAAAATATCATCTCCTCCAAGAATACTATAATTTTTTATAGAGTAAGAATAATTATATAACAAAATATTTACATTTCATTATAATAGTTTTTCTAATGCAAATGTTGGAGCTGTAAACTTTTCTATTATAGGTCAAGAGTGACCTATAATAGAAATTCATAAAACTTCTTTGGAAGACTCCAAAAGTTTTATGAATTTTTAAGCAAGTAAAAAGTCTAGGAAGTACTGCATAAGTTGCTTTACAATTTTTCAGAAAATCAGTATGACATATAGAACATAATTTTTTAACTTTTTAATTAAAATTTGTTCAGTAGACTCTTTAGCATTAATTTTAAATTCAGTTTTTATTGTGTTCTCTTCAAGTAAAGATATTTTGTTTGTGATATGAAGACAACATTTTTTTTATTTATCTCTTGTGGCAATTATATCATTTTCAAAAAGCAATTTGTTGGTAAGATTACAGCTCTAGTTTTTCTGTAGACAGATTTCTTTATTAATATTTTTCAATTTATAAAATGCCACGATTATGACCATTTATAAAAAATTCTTCTTGTGACAATTTAAAGCATTTAGGATATTTTCAACTCAAATTTTGAGAGTATTTTCATAAAATATGGAGCATTAAGATTATAAAAGGAAATCTTTAGAAAAATCATAGTTCTTATTGTAATGCAGTTGTGTTCACAATAACCATTTCAATTTTTTAATATATCTAATTCTAGTGGAAAAAGTAATTCAGACCAATTTAAAGTTTCTATAATATTCTGTATATAATCATTACCTAAAGATCATAGTTTGTTTTTCAGATTTCTTTAAAAGTTTCAGAGGATTTATGTTTGATAGAAATGATAATTTTATGTAAACATGTTTTCCTTATTCTATTGATAAGAGAAGTATTTCCTCTAAATTGTGCTTCTCTTATCATATAATTATAAATTTCATATCCAAATTATTTGGACGGATTAATTAACTGAAAATTAAATTTACTATAATGAATTTTCATATAGAAATAAAAATAAATTAATTTTAATAAAAAGTACTGTAAAAATTTGTAAATTTATGTAATACTTTTAATTAAAATTAATTTATTTTTTACATCTAATTAATAATATATTTTATATTTAAAAATATATTTTTTAATTAAAATCAAATAACAAAATTATTGAAAATGAAAACTCATTACATTAGAATGCTATCATAAAATGTAACAGTGTTAAATATAATAATCTTTTTATTAGCAAAAACCATTCTATTCTAGGCAACAGAATATAAAATATTTAATTGATATAAGTTCACTCAAAAACAATTGTTAAGTATCTGTATACTAAAAAAATAATTCTATAATATATATTATGAAATTCATTAAGTTTTAAAAATATAATCAGTTTATAAATTAATTTCATATAAAATTGATGCATTATGAGTGATATTTAAATTGTATTGATGCATTATGATTAATTTATAAAAACAAATAAAACTACCGGTAATCAAAGTTAAAAATAATACAAATAAAGGCTCATTAATTCAGTTTTATTTAATTTTAAAACAAAATATTATATATTAATCAAAACTAATTTTTAAATTTAAAATATTTATTCATAAAATCTAGAAAGAGTCATTACATTTATAATATAGCTACTTACCATAACCAATACTTTTTAGTATGTATCCATATTGATTGGTTATCAAGTTGATATCCTGATGACCAATCAAATATCTAGCAAGTCACTTTCAAAAGTTACAGAATTTTTTCAAATTAAGATTAACAAATATTATTAATTTTCAAATTGCATAATAAAATATTTATATAATAATAAATATTACGTTGCAATTTTTAAATTAAATATAATCTATGAATTATTCAACTTTTTGCATAAAATATATATGTGTGTATAATAAACTAAGCAATTCATTTATCATCATATATTTCTTCATTGTAGGTAATAACAATCACCTGGGCTCAGATAAATTTTATTTTCAGACTAATGTTAAAATTTATAATTTAGTTATTAATCAAAAGATGGAGCCACATTGATTAAAATATATTTAATCATTAATTTCAATTTATTTTAAATTAATTTGTAATTTTTAGTATTATCTGATTAATATCTGCTTATTATTTTTTTATTTTTTTAAATATAATTTCCTGTGTGAAATATCTATATCCAAATATATCATCAAGTTTTTTAATTTATTTTTAAGCAATAATTTATTATTAATGTAATTCATCCAGTTTACCTATGAAATATCATAAAAAGGTTTTATAATTTGCTTTTTATTTTTAAGAATTTATTTCTTTTAAATATTTTTTAATATTAATAAAAATAATTATAATAAAAAGTATTGTTTTTATATTAAATTTATTTTATAGAAAATTAATAAAACTTTTTAAAAGAATAACTTCAATATAATATTTACCAATAATTCTACACCAAACATTATTCCTTTTCCTAATTCTGGAACTGGGCCACAGTAACAAACAATACCTTCTACTGATTCCAAATTATCATTTAAATATACATCAACTTTACTTCCTTCTGTTATTAAAGCAGCTTGTTCTAAAATAGAATTATCTGCAAAGACCTTCAATCTTTCTCTAAACGGTATTATTGATAACAATAGATCTGCTTCAAATGGAGTTAATTCTTCAATTTTTGATTCACAACAAACTAAATATACACTGTCATGATCTAGGGATCTTAAACAAAGAGCTGATTTGCTTTTAAATGCAATATCATTTCTAATTTCTTGCAATATACATCCAGTTGGTAATTGAACTTCAGTTTCAACGGGACATGGTCTAGAAGAACTTGTGTGGAAATCATTACCAATTTTTTTCCCAAAGCAATCAGCACGAAGGATGAATCTTCTTTTTCTCATTGGTTCTTGATTCATCATATCAACCACTTCATTGAGAAACTGTTAAAAAATTTAAAAAGAACGTTTAAAATTTATAATGATATTTTCAAAACATAAAAGTTTTAATTTTGTTCATTTGTAGAATTAGATTTCATAATAAAAATCAAAATTAAAAAATTAAAACTTTAAATTTCATTTAATCTGGTAGCAGTTTTTTTCAGTGTTGAATAATAAGACCTAAAATAAATTCATAGTTCTTTAGTAGAAAATATTTAACTTTACTTATTTATGAATAGTTTCAGAAAATTAATTTTACTATTACTAAATATATCAACAAGTTAACAAATGCACATACAATATGAGAATGCAGATATAATCACAATATTTTCAAAGAATTGTCATTATGTTACCAGAACTTCTGGGTTGTAGCATAATGTAACAATTACCAAAATATTTTATGTACAATGAGTATTTGGAAGTTTTATGGTAGAAATGGCAAGAACTATTTCTTTCTAGTGGCTATTATAATTAAAATCAAATTTGTCTTATTTTGAATATTAAATTAGAAGAATAAACACAGTTTAACTGTTGGAAATGTTAAATCTTAAAAAAGAGAAATAACACTATTAATTTATATATATATTTTTTGCTGTTGAGCTGTGTTTATTCTGCTAGTTGATACATTTTGGCAGTAGTATTTTGAACTTTATGAATATTAAATTTCATAAAAATTTGTTAATTAGCAGCTTAGCATATACATATAGTCATGATAATCACAGAAAATGTTTTACACAAAAATTTTGAACAATTAAAAACATTTCTAGAAAAACAAGTCATTGTTTTTACTAAAAAATGTGAATTTATCAGTTTATGTTAAGAAAAAAAATAGAGAATTAAATAAGTCATATTAATTCCAATATCAAAAATTTCTGGTTTTATTTGAAGGACAAAAAATTTCACTTTTGATTGAAATTTAACTTGATAAAAGCACATACAACTTGTTAATCATATATTTAATTAAAATAAATAGAAAATAAAATATGTATTTTATTTTGACTGACAAATTGATAAATTTAATGACTCAGCTCAATGTTAATGAATATTTTATATTTTTTTAATACTTATCTATTTACTTTTAATATAACTGATTAACTTATTGTATTGTGAGCATTTATTGTATAAATAACAGGAGCTTTCAGCATATTAGACAATGATACTAAAGGCAGGTAAAGAAAAAATTCTTATTAATGATAGTACTTTCAATTTTATAAATAGAAATCATCTTCAGATGAGATGAATAAGAGTGAATTTCATATGCAACAAGTTAAAGAACTATTCCGTATACTACAATATAGGGATAGAGAGGAAGATTAAGTATTATAAAACAAGAAGAATGAGGAATAATAGGATTTATTGGAACTGAGTTAGAATAGAAGTTAGTGAGATATGAAATAATAGTAAAAAAGAAAGATATAAAATAAAAATAATAAATTGATATTTTATTTTGTTGCTAAAGGATATTAGATAGAGAGGTCATATGAAACAGAACTGAATTTGTATGATAAAAAATATATTAAATGAATTAAGTATAATAAAATAAATGTATAGAAGAAAAATAATGATCATGATAATAATCATAACCACTTGATTATGATTATTTAATGAAAACATGAGTTAAAAACAATAGAAATAATCAAATTGAAAGAGAGTGGTTGGGGAAGCATGGATACAGCTGAATAAAGTATGTGCTGGGAATAAAAGTTTGAAAATGTGTGAAAGTATATAAAAAAGGCTAAGATAAACAAAACATTAAATACATATACTATACATAATGATAAAAATAATAAAATAGATATAATAGTGATAAGGATGTGAAAAAATAAAAATAAATTTGGAATAATGTTTACAGAGAAACAAGAAACTGACAAAGGTGTAAATTTGTAAAGAACAGAGCTGGGGAGCTGGCTTGAAATAGGTTAGGCTCCGGCACCGGCTCCAGAGTCACAGTATATTTCAGCTGTGGCTCCAGCTCCAGCTCCAAAGTCATTGTTTTAAAATTGGGGTTTTGGCTCCAGCTCCATCCTTATAAAAGTTTTTTGATATGACTGCTACCATGAAATATCAGCTCAAATGCAGTTTCACGGCTGTGGGACTCAAAACTTTAAGTACAGTATATGCAATTTAATGGTTTGAGTTGGGCACAACCTTACTTTGGTGAGATCATCATCTAAAAACCTTCAAGGTCCCACTTTTATTATTATTATTATTTAATACAAAGCATTAACTGAAAAATTAAAATTAAACAAAAACTCTTACTTTTTACTAAAAAGTAAGAGTTTTTGTTTAATTTTAATTTTTCAGTTAATGCTTTGTATTAAATAATAATAATAATAATAATAATAATAAAAGTGGGACCTTGAAGGTTTCTAGATGATAATCTCACCACTTTTAAATTGTTATATTGATGCTTGTATTATATTAATTTAAATATATATATATATATACAGTATATATATAAATAAAGTTTCAATAAAAAATTTATTTTGGCAAATGGCATTAATATATTGGTAACAAAAAATCAAAGATCACATAATTTATTGATTTCAAATTTTTATTGAATTTTAAATGCTAAAATCAGGGTAGGCTTATACCCGGATTACGCATTTTTGCCGATTTTCAAACCCTAAAGTTGGGGGTTGGCTTATATTCGAGTATATATGGCAGATGATTAGGAACTGGAGCCAGCAGAAATTTTAATGATTCCAGCTCCGGTTCCACTGAATATGATCAGCTTAGCTCTGGCTCCTCCAAAACTTCCTGGCTCCATAGTTCTGGCCTCCGACTCCAGTTCTAACTCCCCAGCCCTGAATATATCATTGTATGATTAGGAAATGATGACAAAAAGTGTAACATTGTACACTTTTTGTCATCATATGATACAGAAGATAGTAATATTGACATATGCTGATTTAGGATTATTTCCTAAATTGGACATTTCATTAGAATCAAATTTTCCAAACTGTAGCAATATATATATAGCATATCTTCAATTATATAAATATTTATATAATTGAAGATTTTATATTTAAATCTACATCTGGAGGCACGGCAGTGCTGCCGCCAAGTCGAGCAAGCACAGCCATACTATCCTTTTTTGGAAGCAACTCAGGGCACTTTTGACACCTCTATA
>WUQG02104139.1:2503-25623 GCA_011317285.2 Androctonus mauritanicus | reverse complement strand
CTACTGCTGAGTGAGGAAGAGAAGCCAGTTCTGTCTAATGGAGATGGCCAAGCATGACTTGCAACTGTGATGAGGTTGGAGATGTTCGCTAACCACGTAAGGAGTCATGTAACGAGCTCGCATGCTCATGTTTGCCAAAGGACAACACCTGTCAGGTGTGTGGAGACAGTGATAAAACGAGAGCGAGAACAAGAAAGCCAAACTGTCAAGGTCGTTAATTTACGACCAGACAGAGGTGGCGAGAAAAGCCAAATCGCGCGCATTAAAACCACTAACGACCCTCCACTCGCCCAGTTTTAACTCAGTCAAATGAAGCAATTGTTACCAGGAAATTGCTTTTTTTCCTGCAAATTAAAAAAAAAAACAATGCCAGTTGCACGATACGATCTAAAAACTGAACTGGAGTTTCAAACATTAGGAAGCGAGTGGAGCGATCAAAATATTTGTCTAGGACGAGCCGGGTGGTCTTTACGCAACGCAAACTAATATCGATCCCGGTTCTTATATTAGCTAAAGAAATATGAAAGAAGATGCCGGACGTTCGACGTAATGGACTCGTTATGTGACGTCACAAATGGCGGAAGTGAGCTTCTTCCGGAAAGGTGAGAGCTGAGGAAGTCATTCCGTCTCAAAAAGCTGATGCGTCTTCATCCATCACTGGACACCCTACCACTGACGTCATAGTTCATGCACCCTGACTTTTCCATTTCGTAAGTGCGACTCTTTGGAATTTGGTTGTAATCACCGGAGCGTGATGTAGTGGAATAGAAAAAAGACGACCGAGTTTCATCTCCGACTTGGTGATGACCACACCGTTTTATCACTTTCAACTTTTAAACTTTATCTTTTACTGTTTTTTTTTCTTCTTTTTAACCTACCTAGCAAGAAGTTAAGCGAAGTTAATTAATACGTTACTAAAGAAAGAGAGGAAAATTTGAATATTTAATATTTAAACAAGCGAGGAGCGATAAACAGTTTGGAAGCGGAGAAAAGCTGGCAGCGGTGGCAAATTAGTTGTTGGAAACTGCAGCTAGGTGGCGTGGCACGTGTTCCGTGTCGGTCGCCCAACATTTGATCTATTATACATCATCCGCCCCTTTACACCTTTGGAGGAAGTCGAGCGAGGAAATAATCGAAGATGAATACTGTATTCCAGATCAACGGGTTAAGAAAGATTACTAACTTCTTCCATTAGAAGAATAAGAAGGGAAGCAGAAAGAAGCGAATAACGAGTCCCGAGTCGACAAGTATATAATATTTTTTATTTTTTTTATTGGTTTCTTTTCTAAAATTAAGCTGCTTCAACGATTGTCTCGTTAGCCAGCTTCTGCAGCGGGGCAAGAGATTTGTAGATGAATCATCATCCCTTATTCCGATCGGAAGTGTACATTCTCCCTGGGGTGGGGGTGTCTGGAACCCGTGCCACAGCTAGAGATACTCCTGAGGGGTAAACGGAGGAAAAAAAAGAGGCTCCGCCAGATGTCGACAGTTGACGCCGGCTTCAAAGTAAACCTGAGTCTACCGGATGTACTTAATTCTAGCAAATTTATTTCATTAGGCTACCATCTAGCTACGGCGTTTTGCTGGTACCAAACAATCGTCTTTACCTTAAATATACGTAATTTTCATTGACGTGTAATCAATTTTAACCGCCCGATCACGTGACCAAATAGAAAGGGAGAGCGAGGGGGAGGCAAGAAGAAGTAAAAGAAAAAAAAACCCAACAGACCGGTCCATGAGTAGCCACGCATCATCCATACTTACAAGGACGAGACTTGACCCGTCTGCCATATCTGACGTCATCCCCTGCGAGCCGCAATCTGTTAAAGCCACTAATGATTCCTCAGGCCTGAGCAGGTGTTGGTCATTAATGTAATTGTCGATGAGAGTTCACGTGATGCGTGCAGTGGCTAGAGACTGGGAGAAACTACAGTACACATATATGGAGCGTAGCAAAAAGAAGAGAAAAAAAGGGGGAAAAAATCACGCAATATACAACTCGAACACCTTCCCACGTTTCGAAGACACGTGTATGGCGTGTAAGTGTGCAGATTTGTATCGTTTTAGCGGCTGATGTTTGGGTCTTTTGGTGTTTTACTGTATTCTGCGCGTCCGACTAAATATATACTATCGTGATGTCGTGACTAAACCGTTAGGACTGGAGGCAATCGTCCTGATTAAATCTTTACTGCCAGTTCTTTTCATCTGGTTGCTTTGTTGCCTACGGTAGAAACACTTTCTATATACTGCCCTATACTGGTGTGTGCGTGATTGGCAACTTTTTCTAACTTTTAGTAAATGTTTTTCATGTTGTTTCAATTGTTTAAAGACATGAATATGAAAATATTATATCGATCGAAACGAAATTTATAACTTAAAGCGTTATTGAATTTAAAGGAACAAAGAGGAGGGGGATAAAAAAAACAATTCCATTGTTGTCCCCGTCTCCGATCGGGATTATACCAAAGAAAAATTTATTAAGTGATATATATATCTATATATATATAACGTTGAGAAAACAAAATTTTAAATTGAAGTAGGCCATGTGGAAAACTGGAAAAAAAAGGAGGAAAGAGGACAAACAGTTCATTTTCCAAGACCAACCAGAAGACGTTTCAACGAGAACAAGACGCCTGACTAGTCAACTATACGTCTCTGTGTAAATCCGAGACCACACTTCAGCCCGCGGGGGTCTACGACAAGAAAATATTCTCCAATTCCCCCCTTATTCAACCCTCCACCATTTTCAGCACGCGTCTTCCTTCCCGTCAAAACCCCTCTGGGCTGCACGGCATCAAGCTGCACCGAGATTGAAAATTTTTTCCATACTCCAAACTATACCCTGTAGTTAGAATTCCGCAAGGTAGAGACATTCTAAGTGCTGGGAGATTACGGGCGGTATTGCTCGTGCATGCTAACATCCCCGTAGCAGCTTTTCCATGATGACCATTTCAATCCGGCAAAGCTCCAATTAAATTTTTCACTTAGACCGTGACGTGACTCCGAAATGAAGTGACCATACTAGTAACGGTAACAAACCTTTCTATAACATGCAAATCTCTAAAACACGGACAAAGGTCAAACTATGTGTCTGTCTCTTTGTCTACACTAGCTTTTATCTAGTCCGGCCATCAGGTCTGGATTCTCTGCCGCAGTCATAAACATCGCTGTCTAAAAACTATACACTTTCGGGCCAAGTTACAAGGTAAGTCGATTAGCTTCAATCCAAACAGACTTCTCCTCTTGATATCTTTTCATTCCTTCCCCTCCTCTGTCTGTTTTTCTCCTCCCCCTTTACATCTCAACGCCTGATATGTGCCTAGCCCCCTTACCACTTGCCTTGCCGTAAGTGTGTTTTGTTTGATAGAAATAATAGTCAGAGAGATTAACTGCATTTGAAGGATTCTCCAGAGTATTGTAAACATTCCTGTCCTTTTTCTCTCTCTCTCTCCCTTCTTCCCTCTCTCACGCTAATTTATAGTTTTTGTCAATTAATGAAGTTTTGAATCCTAAACCATTTAAATCGCATTTATTTAGATGAGCTTCAAACGATTATAAAGAACGATGCAGCTGTTGTGCAAGATTAATATCATAAAGGCTGATTAATAGACCTGTTGAAGGATCCATTAAAATATGTCATCTTCAACTTATTAATATCTTTGGGTTCAAGAAAGTTCATTTTGCAACACCCTATCTCCGTAGAAAAACTTCTGCAGCCACACAACTATTTTTATTACCACACCGAAAAGAAAATAGCGAAAAAAATAATATTTAACTAAATATTTATATTTTTTCACCCCTCTAGATATCATTCGGGAGTGTTGTAATTATCGGGTTTAAAAAAAGAAAAAAAAACAGCATCAATTATTCAGTCCATTCCGAATATATTAATGTGTGTGTGTGTGTATGTGTGTGTGTGTGTGGAGTTACACCCACTACAGATTCGCAGTTGAGCCATCCGTGCAACGAGGGAGCAAAGTACTATCTGAAATGCACTTCAAATGCTAATTACAGCGATGACATTCACTGATACTTTTGATATAATTACTGGTTGTCCATTGAATGCCGTGTGAAGGACAAACAATAACGTGTTTTGTCATTTAAATGTGTTCTCCTTAATGGGACGAAGGTGAAAACTAGTCGACAGCCTTATGTAATAATGTTCTGGATCTTCTAACGTGGAAAATGAAGAAAAAAAAAACCTGATAATTAAGAGGAGAAATTGAATTTTTGAAGAATATTTTTAATGATTTATGAAAATATATTAAAGTTAAGAAAGATTGATTTGGAAATTCAGCAGGAATAAATCCGGGACGGTAAGCAATGAGTAATTTCTTGGTGTGATGCAATCAGCAGTTATTAATTATTTGGATGATTGCTATCGTATTAAATGCGGAAAGTTCGATGGTAACCAAAATGTAATTTTGTTACTGTCAGATGTCTAATAGGGTGAATACATTAAGGAATGTTGAAGCGTCGTCCCTCCACCTGTTTAAAGGGAAATGACACATTTCGAATTTGCATCTTGGAATACGGCATTTACATATTTTAATAAGCAATTTAGAAGGATATGAACTCGACTAACTAGGAGTGTCAAATGGATTTATTTAATTATTGAAGATATAAATTTTTCCAATGGGTAGAAAGTAGTAGTAGAAGTAGTAGAAGAAGGAATGAAAAAAATGTGGTACAGTTAAATAATTATGCAATTTAAAATGCGAAGAATAGATGGAAATTGCCTAATAAATTTACATGCCTCTGGAGAGCAAACACTCGGTGAGTGCTGCAAAGTAACAGGTCAATTGGTAGTGTGTCACCCTTACTAAAAGACGATAGTGACCAAACAACTGTTCCCGATAGACATTTAAGTAGCCAATGCTTCCCTCAGGATTGGATAAAGAAGATTAGGGCTTGATAATGGCAAGATCGTCAAGTAGAGTTGCCTGAGCACTAAATGTCCCTTTGTGACACAATCACCATCCAGCTAAATTTTTACCTAACTGATTAACACAGACAGGTGACTCACACTACGAATTATTGCTCCTTGGACAATTTAGTTACAGCTCTTCAGCTTTTGCAGCTGAAACACTTGGGTAAAGACTGCTTAATGACAGTAAACCGTAGTTTAAAGTACTGGCTTTATTGTTTTCTTATTTTGTGGTTAGCCAGTGGAACAAAGTGGCTGAATGAAAATAGCTCGGTATTACCTATAGGTCAGGTAAATTGCTAACATAATTCTTCCGATTTAGTTCACTTTAGATAAATGAGGCGAAAAAAAGAAGTTTAAACTATGGTCTTTCGTTAGATTACATTTTTAAGAGCCAAGTAAAATTGCTTTCTCAATACATTATTGCATTGTAATAAAAATTCGCTTGGTTGTATTTACAGTTGATATATATATAACAATATAACGAGAGAGAATTTCCATTAAATTGATTAGGTCTCGAAACACACACTCTCTTCTCGCCACCAAGCTACAACCCCGAAACAAATTCCTGCTTTATTAAAAGATTCAACTTAATATTCTACTAGAATTTTTACAAGAAGCAGATTCCATTTTATGCGGGCATGTAAGATGAAAAAAAAACTTTTTTTCGAACCATATACTCGGAGGAGGGCATAAAGAAAGTACTTCTAGCAAACTGGAACACGGCTTTAACACCGGGGAAGAGTGATCAAAAAATGCAAAAAATGAGATGTGAGGTGTATAAGAGATCATTACGACATCCAGAACTATATTTACTAGGCCCTTTCTACACCTAAAAGTATGAAATTCACTTTTAAAGTGTACTTGAGGATGTATGAAAGACATTTTCGCCAGTCCGTCACATATTACGGCCGTGGCTTGGAATAACGTGTGAAATAAGTCTCCGAGAAAGCAGTGCCCTCCAGCAAACGTTCGACGTCCAATTAAAATGGGTAAAATGGTGTGTCAGTGAATGGTTGACAGATGTAGAAGATGATCCAGCCAGCCTGACTAACAAGATGCACCTTGTTATGCTGGTCCGATAAGCGAATCCAGCCTAGTACAAGCTCTACTATCCAATCAATAAATAGAGCGAACGTCATACAAGAAAACATAAGTAATGAGAGAGCTTAATTTGCTGCACATTTTGACAGTATGACCTTAGCAGCGTGTCTGCTTCAATTCTTATCGATTACATGCACCTTCGAGTCGAAAATTCGCGCTATAAGTTGATAATTAAACCTCAAAATGAACGTCAAAATTTACACATTTTCGCATAACGCTTTCATTTCGAATTTTAAATTCGTGAATTTTACAATGAAAATTCGATTTTTTCGACATACAAATCGATTTTTTTTAATCGAAAATTAACTTCGTATATTTCTCACTGCAGCGGTGGCTTTCCTGCCGAATCAATAGATTAAAAAAAAAAAAAGAAATTAATTTTAATTAACCGACTTTTTATATTAATTAAGCCGTTAAACAGTTACTTACGTTTAAAATTGTGCCTTAATTTTCATAAAAAATATCTAAACCGATTTTAATTTCCATTTTTTACGTTTATAATCCCGACGTACGTTATATTATATATATATATAGATTTATTTTAAGAAGAAATTATCGTCATAGAAATAATTCATCGGCGAAATTATATATCATAAATTACTTATTACGTTTCTTAAATTAATAATGAAAGAATTACAAATAAAGAATAAAACGATTAATAAACTATAAGTCCAATTTTCCTCGAAGAGCGGAACTAGGATAAAGAAGAAGGTTGCAGGAAATTTTTTTTTTTGGCGTTACAGTTAATTGGCATCCGTATAAAAAGAAAACTTCAACAAAACGAAAAATATCAGTACTTTAAAGAGAGAAAAATTCGAATTTAAAACAATCAAGACGATATTTAGACGGATATAAAAATAAAAAAAAAGGAACGAAAGCATTTAAAATAGATTTTTCCATTCGTTTTGATAATTCAATAAAATTCACTGTAATTACTTTGATATTTGTTCGTAAACTTAAGTTATATATAATTAGAGTGGAGCAAGAATTATAAAAAAAAAAAAAAATGGATGATTCAATTATTAGATTACTGACTACTTTATTGATATGCGTGTCCAATCGCGCAATTAGCCATGGCTAGAAAATACTCTAAATTGCATTACTTGGAAGCAATATCGAGTTTCGTGGCATCCTGATTGTTATAATTATCATTGTTTTATTACCTTTATTATTTCTTGTTCGTTACTCAAATACATATTTTCCGTTATTAAATACAGAAAAGAATTTTTTACAGGGGCATTAAAAAAAAAGCAACTTTCGCTCAGCGCTTGCTAAAAAAGAAAACACTTATATGCATTCTTTGGCGATATTTTTTATTTTTTTTTCGCCGTTGTCTGAGATATCTTTAAATCTATGATGTCGACTGTACTAGTTCCGTTTGGAGTAAGTCATTAAAAATTCTAGATAGACGAATTCTCGGAATTAATCGGGACGTGTTATAAACTTGTTCATTCAATGTTCAACCAAAGCCAATGAAGTGAGACATAGCTATGGGCAATGTGTTAACAAGGAGGTAAAATAGATGAACAGACATGCATGGCCGTGTTCGAGTTTGGACGGGGAATTCAAATGAAGTAAACTGTCCAAGATATCTCTCTGCAAAACTAGAGTGCTATAAATTAAACGACAATAAGAGCGAATACAAACAACGTAAAATAAAAAAAACCGTATACGCATTTTGGCTTTTATCAACGATTTTCGTGCGGCTAATTAAGTCGAAAAACTATCTCTCATGGTCGAATCGAAGAAGGAATGTCAAATTGTCGATTTTGTCTAGACATAAATTAATTATTTTTGCGAGACTGGAGTTTGTTAGAAATAATTGCTCGACATGGGAATGTTATATGTATGTATATGTATATACTGTATTACGTTCATCGTTTTATTGGGCTTGATAGAGAAAACTCGCTTGTTCTCTCTGTCTGTTAAACTCAGTATAAAACGAATTGTCATAGATTAATAACGTAATCCGACTGGTCACAAATGAACGTAAGCTCCCGAACAAAATTACACATTTCGCTTTTAATGACAACAAGTATCATTCATACGATAAATGCTTAGCGTTGCGAGAAGAATGGCGGGTGGGAATGCAACAGGAGAGAAAGGGGAAGCACATCAAATCACGGTTTAATGGAGCACCGACTCGTTGCTTCCCCTGGCTTCCCTCCAGTCATCGCCACTGCGGGCTCAAAGGATTAACAAGGAAATAAATTACCGCATATCAACAATGAATATATAATCTGAAACGACGGGGTGAGCGAGTGGTTACAAGACCATTCACGACGCCTCCATCCCTTTGAGCACCTTATTCTAATTTGTCATCGACGGAGACATCCTAGTATTCCCATCTGGCTCATCCCCACTCTTCCCGGCTGCAATTAAACGCCAATGACGTCATCGGAGCGGTGTTCTTTAATCGCTTCGCTTTGACAACTCTCCAAATTGTACACACACACTTATTGCTCTGAGCGGACGAAAAAAAATCATTTACATGAATAATCTCAGCTGGAGATCTATTATAAAGTATCTAGATTAATGAAGGCTAAACATCGAAACAATAAATCGTAGTTGATAGCGATCCAATTTTTTTTTTTTTTATTTTGGCTCACGCTATTAATTGGTTATGATGTATCGTTTCTTTGTACTTTCGAATGATAATTGTTATAAGTTAATATACATGAAGAGATGGGGAAGAGCGAGTGTGTTCCTTCTAAGAAAATTAAATCCGCTTTATTGAGTTGTAACGCAGCGAGCGATGGAAATAAAATTCCTAAAACCGCACTAAAAGTGAACTTTAACACATTTAATATAGTAAAAAGCTTTTTTTTTAATATCGAGAAAGAAGAAAAAATTTATTTATTTATTTATTTTCTAGCTTGTATTATATACACTTTTAAACGCATAGAAATGGAAGCTACTTGATTACTCTCAATTAGCGCAGAAGAAAGAGGAGAAAGAGAGAGAGAGAAATGTAAAATTGGCCACAAAACACTCGGAGGGATGTGTGGTTAAAATCGTGACGAGACAAACTGAGCGTTAATCACAGAGATAATGGCAACACCTTCATCAACCAGAGACGTAATTAAATTTGGTAACTTTGCTGGCTTCTCTCTCTTGTCATTACGACAGTCGACCGAATGCAAATGTCGTCTGAGCTGTGAGTAATTGGATGAACTTTATCTGATTTCTCTTCTTATTCTGTATCTTTGTTACCGGATTTTCGCCCAAGATTTCTTCTACGAAAACATAAATCAAAACCATAGCTGTTTAATTACGACCGGGATAAGTCGCCATCGTTATATCTCCTGTTATTTTTTTTTTTTTTCTTTTAATCATCGTCTACTTCTCCTTTATTAAAATAATAATTTTATCCGTCACGCAACGTAAGAGTATGTTTCTGTGATTAATAAAACTTTTCATTCGTTCCAGAAAGTACAAATTAGCTTTTTCTGGCTACAGACTAACGAGTTAAATCACGAAATTTCTTCGACACCGTGTGTAAATGCTATTAAACAAAAAAAAAAGAGGGAAAAAAGATTGTAACTATAAAGAGAAATATTTAATCGAGTTACGATTCGAAGTCAGAAATTAATACAGTTATTCATCGAACAAATCAAAATAAAGAGAGGAGAGGCAACCAAGCAGAATTCTCTGGATGCAATATGCGCATCACTCTGTGACAACTTGCGATCCAACATCCGCGGATGACGTCATCCGACTGAAATTGTCAGTTAGACTGTAATAACGAAGATGTCAAAGTGAACGACATTTCAGTGCAGCTGGAAACGTCAAACGATGACTGCTACTTATAGGAGGATGTATGTCGAAGATAGACGACATCTTGCATCCTGAGGTGTTACACTTCAAAAAACCTGACGATTGATTGTAACCCCCGCGTTATAATTCTAGTGGGCTACAGGGAGAAATATTCCATTTCGATCAACCTTTATTTTTTGAAAAAATCGATATTGGGTCCAAGAAAACTTGCAAGTTTCCAACGAAAGAAATCGAAAAAATATATATCTATATATATATATTTTTTCCATAAGTCTGAATCTGTCGAGATGTAAAATAAAATTTTTGAAATAAAGAAAAAAAAATGTGATTTTTCTATCGATTTTTAATGCAAATTGAATCATGATATATTAAAGAAGTTGTTAAATAGATTAACGGATATTCTTAGCAAGAAAAAATAATTGAAAAATTCTCATTCATTTTCTTTAAGCCGCTTCTAGTATTAAAAAGGAAAAAGAAAAGAAAATCGGTTCAAAAATAAACCTTCTATTATTATATATTTTTTTTTTCCTTTTTTTTAAAGTTGAAAATGTGCTTAGTGGTGCCACTTAAGCTAGACGAAAATGGGTGGAGATTAAGTAGAAATCGTAGTAGAAATGGAGTAGTGAAGAGGTGGAGAGGTAAAACTGAAACTGGAAATTAATGATTGTCGGTTATTATGCCAAATTGTAGAGAACATAGCGAGGTTGGAATTTTTTCTTAACGAACCGTACTGAGAAATGACTCGGCCACACTTGAGTCATTTTAGAATCATTTGAATCCCTCCCAATTGCTGATCAGAAAAGGGATAGCAACATCAGTCGTTTGACCGTATGCCGATGTTAAGAACAGATAAATGGACACTAATTTGTAGGTTCTGTGTTGAACGTGATCAACTAAGAAACGTCCCATGTAAGGAAGGGGTGTGATGAAGTAATTCACCTACATCATTTATCAGTCACTACTCTGGTTTTGTCGATCCATTGATAATATAAATGGGATATGTGGGTGTAATTTCAGCAATGTGTTGACATGCTATGTTATGGTTTGTGGTAGGACCAAACACCTCTGGAAAATTGTCCTCTCTACTTTGGTGACAGATTTTTTTTTTTTTTTTAATGTATTTTAACCTCGTTTATTCTTGCGTAACTAAACATCTCGAGTGGTAAGAATAATTAAATATTATCTATTGTGAACGATAATTCTTGTAAGCATTTCTGTGTATTGTTAGACTGGTAGAACGCCTTGATCGTTCTTTATTGTTAGGCTGTTTACGAGATTTGGATGGCTATTATTCCTAGATAATAGGTCTACTAGTTCATCGTCAATATAGGTAACAAACTTCCAAACAAACATTTTATTACGAGAAAGGAACCAACTTTCTAGATAGGAACCAATTACACTATAGGCAGGGACACATAGCATAAAGGAAATATCACGCGTTTTGACCAACAACGGTTGTGAAAATTAAATTAAGAACATGCACTTTCTTGTGTTTCTTGCTTCTTTTCCCCGTTTTCTGTACCTCCCTCAATCTTTTTCGTTGGTTAGAAGCTCGAGAAAGTTCTTTTTTCATTAATTCTATTTGTGACAGTCCGTTAGATCTACTTGTGTTAGTGATTTCATATTGTATCCGAGATATATGGTACAGAAAAATAGATGTTCGTAATATTGTTCTACTTATCAACGGTAATTTTTATTTTTTCTTTCGTTCTGCATTCTGTAACTGACTTGCGTTTACAGATTTATATACAAAAACAAAAGTCGCATTATTATTTATGGCGTGTTAGTTAGGTTGGTTGTTTTTAGTTCTCATTACATCACTTACTTCTATTCATTACATGACTCAAAACATTAACTTATCATTAGTCCCGTGCGAGGACAGGTGTGCACTGTAGTGAAAGGAGGAGTCGAGTAATAGTTATCTATGCCTTTCATTTTTAATATTGAAAAATGTCGTAACAAATATAAGCTCGCACTTGTTATTTTTTATGTTTTTTTACCTTATAAAAATAGCTACGTCTCATTCAGAGCGAAACTATTTAATAATTTAAAAGCATTAACACCCATATCTGTATTGGTTGACAGAAGCTAGACAAATTGCAACATAATCAAATGGTATTCTTTTAACACCTGACATCCACACCCCGTTTTCGTCACCTTTGACCCATAACGTGTTGATTCGAACAGCCGACTGTAAGCGAGGTGACGAACTCAACCAGATACACACATCACGAAAACTCACGCAAGCAAACGTGACATCATTCGCTACTATTTACATTTGGAGGCGATTTCCCCTCGGCTTCGTCAGTTAACGACACGGAGGGGGATAGGAAAAGGGGCAAGAAGTTGACAGACCGTGACCCTAACCCCTATCAAGAGCTCTAATTACTTTCGGTACTTTACCTGTACGCCGGATTCGATAAAGGTAGGTTTGCCGACGTGCATTTACAGACACGGTGTAGTTATACAATAACAGAAGGTGCACATTGCACTCTTCTATATATATATAATTGCCGTGATCCGGATCTAAATTACACATATAAATATATATATATTTTTTACTTGGTGGCAGTTTTTATAAGGATTGAATTGAATCTCATTGCAACTTCGCGTGGGCTATTGTGTCTATTATAGGAAGTTTTCGCATTAATCACGCCATTTTAACATCATACACTATCGCTTAAACAAGAAAAACAATATTATATATTAATTTTAAATTGTCTTTAACTAGAGTAATTTTAATTAACGAACCATTCTAAGTTTTAGGGCCTATCGTAGATCATATTTTAGAGCGCCTAATCAATCTTCTTTGCCAGAGAAAATTTTATTTATTGGGCCATAGTAAACGCACGCACAATAGAACTTTATTGCATTTAGATATCCGTAAAGACGAATGCCGTTTAATTGCTTCTGTAAAATATTCTTAAAAGATTAAAATCGGTACATTGGCAAATTTAAATTTTCTCGAACTATAAAGTTCACTGGCTGAACCTGTTTAACGATGGATATCCATCCTTAACTCATTGTTGAATGACACCAGCCAAGGGGGTGTTATGTTTCATGAAATGTACCGGGGGGGTAGCGAAAGTAGAGAATGGATAATTTTCCAAACCCTTCATCATTGCTATGCTAATGGTCTACGTGCCATGGGTGATGTGCGTTGTCTCAGAAGTTAGGCAGGGCCACCATTTACCCCTGACCTTCTAGGTCACCAGCATCCTGGTCCAACAGCACCTCGGCATCATTCGTATGCTTGCCTAGGAAACAATAAGTGGAATGAGACGGGGGAGGTGGGGTCTTATCGCACCGTCTGGCACTCACCCCCGCACAGGACAGCTTGTACCATATCCATAGTCCCAGAGGCCACACGTATAACTGTCTCCTCTTGTTAATTACGGCCTGTGTCAGGTATGCGCGTCACGTGACTAAATACCTGTTGAGTATAACAAACTCGTTATCCAATAAGAATAAAGCTAGGAAATTACCGTTCGCCAATCTGCTGCATCGTTAGAAGTGACGTAAATCTCAAAATGATGTGACGGCTTCCAACAGAGAGGTGAAGTGTCAGCAGTAACTATGAAACGATTTAAAAGGAACATACCAGTGTCATCTGTCACATCTAGCGATGATTTGGTGGATAACTATTCTGAAGGATATACACATTGCCACTATAATTAGGAAATAAGTATGCCAGATGACCACCGACTCAAAACTTTCATAAAGTCCTCTCAGGAGTTTCGTAAAAGCGTTGCATATGGAGGAGAGAGAGGACATTAATTTCGTTTACTCTTGTTCATTTCTATTCATACCAAACAGTTGTAAAAAAAAAAAATGATTAAAGAATTCGGTAAAGGTAATGCGATAAGCTAAAGAAAAACTAACGTCGCGGATCCATAAATCAAATTAATCCAACAAAAATCGATTTAATCTGATTGTTTGGCCTAAATGTTTTAAGCGTTACCAAAACCATCGGGAAGAAGTTATAAATTTTAAAATAATTATAGCACAAAAACGGCTCTAGACAAAAGAATCTATTAAGAGAATTTCTTCTATTTAGAACGGTGCGACTGAGTTGTTTCTCTTCTCTCTCTCTCTCTCTCAAAGATATTCCCCGATGAATCTCTGAGGTTGCCGGATAACTATCGTTAACCTAATACACATAACTTGATCACTGCTGTCCCTTTGTAACATTACACAGCAGCAGTGCTCCTAGATGTGTTTAACTTAATCTGGATTCCCAGTCTTCTGCTCTTCCAACACTAATCTCAACACTCAACCATTCTCATTGGAAAGTTAAGCAAACTTTGTTCAAATGCAGCTGCTCGGCTACCATTTTGTTTTATTTTTAATGTTTTTTTGTACTTTAACTTTTATTAATTTAACAAATCATCGAATCAAATCTACCATTCTATATAATTTTATTATTATTTTTCTCCCCTTCCGTTTATTCTCGGTAATGTTTTTCCATTCGACTCAAGGCTAATTTTAATTCCAATCCAATACAGAGTTCCGGAAACAATTTTTTTTTTATTCTTCTTCTTACATTATAATAATAAAAAAAAAGAAATCAAAGTATTTATTAAGTCTTCAATAAATATAGTAATAAAAATACTATTTTTTTTTTTGTGTGTATGTAAGAGATGTTCCGAAAGAAAATTTCGTGCAGACCGAAAAGGAAATTAAAAAGCCAAATACGATAGAAGAAACTGCAACTATGCGTCACAAAAACATGTGAAAAACATTCTTAAAGAATGAGAGAAAGAGAAAAAATAAATAAATAAATAAATAAAGAAGCGTGACAACTTAAGAAAATAAAAATTTCGTCTTCTTCGAATGTCAAGAGTTTTCGAAAATCGTCATATCAACATAGAGAAACAAAACAGGAAAATATTGGCCGGTCGTTGGAGATTTTTATCTACAGTGGAAGAAGAATTGAACTGTATGCATTTTGTATGACTGGAAATAATTGTTTTTCTTCTTCTTCTTTTTGAATGCTAGGACTTTCAGTTTTAAAAACAAAAATAAAAAAAAAAGATTAATGAGAATACAGAAAAATAAACTTTTAAAAATTGCTAATTTTTGTATCTATTATTAAAAATGAAAAAATAAATTTTCTTCGAAACACGTTAATTACTTTCATCAGAAAAACATGTTTTTAACGCTTAAAATGCTTGCATTTTGTCCGAAAACATATTTTTCAAACGCAATTAAACTCAAATTGTCATGATAATAAGTTAAGTTTCGTCATTTACGCGACAAAAAAAAAAAAAAAAGATATTGAAATCGTTATAGCGATTAATATTTTTCTTTCATTTCTTCCTACTCTCCGCTTAGATGTGAGTGTGTGTGTGTGTGTGTGTGTCTTTAGTTGCATTTTCGATTTTCTATTTCCGCCCGGAAAGGTTTCATTTTTGAACGAAAGTTATTAAAACGAATTTTATCATTCGGTAAATAACCCAAGACGCATTAAGAGAGGGTCATTCACTAATTCAAACTCGCAGAAAATACGGTCGAATTCATATCTGTTTTGAGCACTTGCCACAAATCATAGTTAATCGGGTAGTGTCGAGATCCTGATTATGTCGACCCCACCTATAGTGGGGGTCGGGGGGACGAAATAAACCATAAATCTAACACCCATATGGAGTACTCCATTGTTTATCACGGCCTCTCCCATTAATGTTAAATACAAAAATCAGAAGACAATATATAACGTATATATATACACGTATATATATATATCGTATAGGAAAACGCTCACGGATGTGTCTATAAAAAATTAATGGCTTTAATGAGTTACAGCAGGAATTACACGTGGATTTAATGCGTTGTCAGTATAATGTATACAAATTTTTGCAGTCGTGACTCGAAGAAATTCTTGTTTAAGAAGGTAACGAACACAAAAACCCTTATAGCAACCTAAATTGACGCTTGACTAATGAATACAAAGAAATATAAATCTGAGAAAAAAAAAATAAAAAAAAAAATTTAGAATCGTGCGTCAAGTGTTTTGTCACCGAAAGAGAGTTTTTTTCCCCCTTTTTCTATTTTGGTTGTCTTTTCTCTTAAATTGATTTTGTAGATAAAAAGTCCAGAAACATTTTCCAAATATACAGTAAATGAGACGGTGCAAGAGAAGAAAGCTGAGAGAGGGAACGCATAACTAAAAAAAAAAAATTCCCCCTCCCCTCGTCTACTGAACTGACTCTAACATTCGACAAAACAACACTTAGAGTAATTACATCAGAAACTCGCACATTAGGGGCTAGGACGAACGAAGTGAAGGAAAAGAAATAGAAATAAAAAGAAAATGTTAAAGAAGTAGCAATGGGATTGGGGGCAAGAAGAGGGAGAGAGATTACTTTGGAAACAAAACGCAGTCAAAAGATCTTTTTTCTAGATAAACTTGCTATTTGAAATCATTCTCCTCTTCTTGACTTAATGAACTGGTATCGTGAATGATTTCTGTAGTATATAATTATCAGTGTGTTAGAAAATTTTCAATAAAGCTACTTATGTGGATTCTGGTGTAATTTTAAGTAAATATCCATCCCATCGATTTTAACGGCGTGGCATTACTTAAAGAATTAAAGCTACTCTAAAATTCAGATGATGAATAATTTAGATGAAGTATTAGAATTCCGTCGACATGTCGGTTATCGCCTTTTAGACGTTTTTATTACTTGATAAAAATTGATAATAGCCCACTTAATTTTAACAGGTAGAGAATGGCGGACGACTGCATAAAAATTGCACATCGATAGATCTTAACAGCTACCAGCCAAATCGCCTTGTATCCTAGTCTGAAAAGGCAATTTTCTCGTATTTTTCAACCACCTAAGAAAAACCCCGACACATATTTTTTCATGATTCGAATATTCAAACCGGGGTATTGAACAAACATAGTAAGTGATGAACTGAATTCCTTTACGCGATAACAGAAAAAAAGTTGGACATGGCCAGGAAAAAATATGTGAGGATACGTTACAAGTGAGACTAGTATATATTTTTCAGTAGAGAACATTTGTTATTATTATCCTGAACAAAACACAGTCAAGACTACACGGCGACTATCTGGACACATTCCAAGCACCTCCCTCCTCCACACTAAGAAGAAGGGGGGTGGAGAGCCAGCCAAACTGCATGCCTTTGTTGATTTATTTCCTTACTGGCCAATGGGACAAAATTTGTCAATGAACCAGCGAGAGGCTGACACATTACTTTACGGACGTCTCGTCTTCTGGCAGTCTCTACCGCTTTTCAGTCTTTTAACTAGTTTCTAGCCCCAAGCGACACTGTCTCCCTGTTTCCCCATTCAGAGAACACAATAGGGGGGGACAGTGCATCACTCGGGCTAATCCCTCGTCAATACAAATGAAATTTCCAACTCCTTCTCTTTTCTTTCTTCTCTTTTTCGTCCCCCACTTCGGCTTTCTCGGGGACTCTAGTTACAAAATGTGTCAAACCCCACCGTCCACTGCTCCAGCTTTGGTCATCTCCTTTCCAATCTGCCCAAGGGTTCTCTCTCCGCGGGAAACGAAGAATCTTTTGTTGTCTGCAGACAAGTTCGATATCCTCTTACTGATTTCTCTCACAATCATGGTTTCTTAGATATCTGTCAACTTTTCTTGATCTGTTGAGAGAAACGTCTATGAGTACGATATCAAATTTAATGACTGAAATGAATAAGATTTTTTTTCCCTCTCTCTCTCGCTCTTCCTTTTTTTTTTTTTTTTTTATATTATCTCCCGCGAATTGGGATCTGTTTATCTTCTCAACATAATAATCGGATAATCGATACCGAAGAGAGGAATACAAAGTGCAATTTGGATAATGTTTTATAATTTGCTTGTATATACCGACATAACTGGCGAGACAGCGACCTTTCGGCAGGATCTTGGCCCGTCGTCAAGTAGGTGCTGAGTTGTGCCACCTCCTTGTTGTGCCTTTCTATTGTCCGACAACTAAGGGCGCGCCTGAAGTACAGTTAGTTGCAGATTGGTACCTTCGCTTCGGTATCAATGCAAATTATACCTCACGTGACTCATGCATACAGTTCGTGTGAATTACACATCATTATAACCAAGCCGAACACGTGCTCTCTGCTACAATAGAACGGGCCACTTACTAAAACCTGCAAACAACGCTTCATGAATAAAAAGGTTTTGTAGAGGTTATGGAAAATGTAGACAAGTGAATAGCGAATTTCATACATTGTTTGTTCCCACCCTACTTATTACTACTGTTTTTGTAATAGGGATGGCTTATTGTTGAAAGCGTGAAATCCTATTTAAGTCGAAAATACAACATCTGCCGTTTCGTGACCGGGCATTACCAACAGATTATTCAATTATGCCACATTAAAAAAAAAAGAAGTTTTAATCTCCTCTCGCTTAGTAATCCAAAGTAATTGTTAGCATGCCAATCAACATATATATATATATATATAAACGAATAAGATCTACATCATCCTTCGTAAAATTTCCGACAGACATCTGTTTAAAAACGCAATATAAATCGATGCTAAAACAAACAACACTTAGACAATAGTAACTAAATATATATATGGGAGTGTTTATATGTTGCGAGACCAATAATGTGTGTCTTCAGTCACGAGAGTACAAGAAGTACTTCATATTGAGAATCACGCGATACAAGAGCGACCATCAACCATTCGGACATTGTCTTTAACGTTTCTGGTTCTTTCACGAAATCTCCTAAGTTCTATTACGTGAGAGAGGATATGATGTGTTCCATAACCGAAATTGAACTCGGTTAATAACATAAAAGTAATAGGGGGGAGATCTAGCATCCAGACCATCATAGAAGTATTCAGAAACAGCTGTCCATAATCCACCTCGCAGACTTATTTTCCAACTTAAATATTAATTTTAAACATCATTCAAAAGACTTTCGGTATAATTTAAAGTATTGCACAGTTATCGATAATAGATGAAAACTTTAAAGGTGAAAAAGAATGTTGTTTTTGTTTTTTTTTTCTTTTGTGTAGGAAGATTTTTAGTTAATAAACTGTACTTCCCTTCTCGTCTAAGTTTTTATATGCACGGTAGATAATTCTAGGTCACTGACAGATTTCTCATTACATTAAATTTATGCCGAGTTGTTTTCTATTGTAGATGGATCACCGTTCCTTAAGAGAGCCTTTATAAGAACCGAGAGCTATTGTGTTCCTTTCTAGTCTATATTTTCAGTTGAACAAGTTGATGAGGTATATTTAAACTAACGTTGACAGGGAAATTATCGTTGTGCTTGAGATGCTCCTTCTACTATTTTTATAATCGAGTTGTTTATTTAGTAAAGAAGAATGTTTTCGCTATCTCTAGCTAAATGCCGTTTTAATAACCGATTGAGTATTTTGGGAAGAAGAAATAAAAAAAAAAAAGAATGAGAATAAAATTTTCGACTTTTATGCGCGGTCACTTGAGCGAATTACGTAAATTTGGAGCAAATTCTGACTGTTTCCAGATATGTGTATAAGCCAGCCTCCCCCGTTTAGAACAGTGGGTGCGGTCTGTGTCGAGAATTCAATTTTCTGGAAACTAACTACAGTAGAGTCCAGCCAGCGCCTACAATCACACCGAAGTGTGTCACGTGACTCCCCGTCTCTCATGTCCATCTCCGGCGAAATCTTCTCACCCCCCTCCGGACACTAGTGGTCATTGACTGATTACCATGGCAACCCCGATTATTATTGCAATCTGCAGCCCTCTCTTGATAACCTTAGTAGGCAGGAACAACATCTGCAGCAGAATGGAATTGTATGGCTCATTTCACACGGTCAGTGTTACAGAGCATGCGTTCGAGATCTGTATATCCCCCTACGTGTGGGTTATGTATGAAAGGAAGAGATTGCTGATGTAAGAAAAGATTTCTTGTAGCGTAATCACCGACCGGAGATTTTAACATATACGCCAAAAAATTCCCATTTTAATTTCCAATTTTTATTCTATATATCTTGTCGCATTTGAAAAATTTCCCCCCCACTCTTTCTTTCTTTCTTTTCTTCGCTTTCGATTGGAAGAAGTCGAAATTATCTTAAATCCACCTTTCCTAACGCGTTTTAAAAGCTATTTTCGCACCGGAGAAATAGGATGCGGGAAATCGGGGACTGTAAGAGGCAGATTATTCCAAATTAATTATTTACAAAATCAAAATTGAATACTATATTAGGAACCATAGAAAAAAAAGGAAAAGAGAGAGAGAGTTTGGGATTATCTGATGGATATTTGCGGTTGTTAGGAGGAAGTAATTGATGTTGAATAAATAATTCCGTTTTTGGAATGCAGTTTGGCAGAATGGAATATTTTATAGAAAGAAAATTTTTCTGGAAAAAAGTCCCGAAAAAAGTAATAATAAAATAAAATAAAAAAAGAGAAATATATATATATATAGAAAATGAGAAAAGGGGGAAAAATTCCAACAGTTTCCTTATGAGAAGCAGACGGGTTCCAATAACGTTTCTTGTCATCCTCTATTTCGTATATCTCTCTTTCCTATATAGGAAAGCAAAAACGGTCGAAGAAGTTCGTCCGTTATTGCGTCTCTAAGAAGGGCTAGTCAAAGTCGTCAGCTGAAGTTTATGTTCTCTCAAATGTAAATAGATTGTACAGAACTCGAGTCTCATCCCAAGGGGTGAGGCATATTATCCAACCTCCTTATTTGTAACGGACGAGTTCACTGACCATCTGGCGATGGAATCGACTGGAAAAGTCGAATAATATTCGAATATCCCAGAATTGTTTTTCCGTCTACCACGATTGAAAGCAGAGAGAGAGAGAGAGGAAAAAGAGAAAGAAGCAAAGAAAGAGAGAGAGTTATAAACATTCGGAAATGGAATATAATGATAATTTTAGAAAAATTACTTAGGAGAGGGAGAATAAAAAACAATAATAAACATTGGTAGTAGTGGTAAAAAGTGTTTTCGGTCCCTTACTAAAAACCTTGTTTGTCATCTGCGAAACGTGCCAAGTCGAGCACTGACTTTAATTAGTTCTAGAGTTGTGGTATGTGATGGTTTATACAGAGCGTGCTTTAGTAATGTTTACATTAACCAAGTCAGATAATGGGGAGATTGATATCCGGGCAAAAGGGGAATATATTGGCCTAGGCAATGCGAACACGTTTAACTCAAAACAAAAGAAATATCCTTTAATAAAACTTCAAAAAAAGCACGTATCGATAAATCTATAGTTATTCTCTCCGTTTGGTTTTTTCTCTTTTGAAGAAGTATCGACGACAGCAATCTAGCCAAGGTGTAAGTTTTTTTTATTTTTATTTTATTCTTTCTTTCTATTATCGGGGGAATTGAGTGGTCGGTTTCTAAAACAAAAATCTGTTTCATGGTATTCCACCGAGAATGGTAGTTTGAAGTGAGAGAGAGAGAGAAAGAGAGTGTGTGGCATCGAATTCGGTGACAGAATAAACAAAAGTTGCCTCAAAACTTCTCAATCGGATTAAAACTGGGAATAGTTTCTCACTCGTCTCAATTTTACTCCATTGTCTCCTTTATTTTATTTCAGTCCCGCATCATTCTGATTATAAAATATCGATTTCTTCTTTCGGCATGTTGGGCAATTAGGGAGTTGCTACTTTGGAAAAATATCGATTTTGATTGAATAATGAACGGCGGATCGATCATCTTTTTAGAAAGGAAAAAAAAACTTCTCCAGTTATAACTGGATATTACCAAAATGAAGAATCCTTGTTGATAACTTGGCCTGTGCCATAGCATTTTATGAATAAACTCTGTTTTCTCCTTACTTGCATAACTGTGCATTAATATCGATTACCAGCGGTAACTGGAACCCAAACCGATATTAACTGGGATTATGCGTAAAGAATGATTGAAGATAAATCACATACGAAACGGAATATTTTAGAAATTAATTGCAAAATTTATACATTGAAATTAAAGACGACATTTTAATAGAAGTGGAGTAAGGCATATCCTGCAAACAACAGCTGGAAGAGTTCAACTAATCTTGTTGTTAGTTGGCATAACTATGTGCGCTATGGAATTTACCCTGGGATCATCGTTTAAGAATTGTTCGGATGGATAAACTGCGCTTGTTAGTGAGCATTACACGCAGAATGGAATTTGTCCTGTATGCACTAATTAAAGATGGACTAAACGAATACCGTTATGCGATATAATTGTGCACAACGGAATATTTATTTAAGTCAAACGCTTTTTTTCCTTCTGATGACGAGGACATTGTGCAGCTTAAGAGAAGTGAGCGGATTAAGAGCTTCTTCGATAATACTAGGGTCGAAGTCGAGGGGGGTAAAAAACGACTGTCCAGCTTACGGATGTTAGAAAATGAAATTTGCCGGAAGGAGGGAGAGAATGCAGAAGACAGCCCTCCCCATCACCTTACCGAAGCGAGAGAGAGAAAGTGAGAGAGAGAAAATCGATTTTTTTTAACCCAAAGTCTGGGTAACGGGAAGGACCTCAACGTCATAACACACGCTCCGCTCGAGAGAGAGAGAGGGTGTAGGCCGTAAAAAAGGGAAGAAAAAAATCGATGGAGGCAGGAAGGAACAGCCAGGGGCGAGCTTCTAGAATCTGTATAAATATGTAGCACTAAGGCCATACCAGACGCATTTACATGAGAACAGATAAGAGTTACGACCCCACTATAATGATATGGGTGACCTCTTGACAGAAAAATGGAAAAATATTTCCAAGAGCTCGAGATGTTATATCCAGCAGGTCCACAAGGTAGCAAGCTGTACCCAGGGCAAGGCACGAGCTGTCCAACCGTGATTTAAGGAAAACTGAAGGAAAGCAAAACTATGAAAAAAAAAAGCGAAGAGTTGCGGAGAGAAACCGATTTTGTATGTAGCCGTTTTAATGTCCTCAACTGATGATTAGAGCTTACAGGTATACGTGTGTAGATGTGAACAACGAGAAGCCCACGGCCGCTCCGCCCACCAAGTATTGGGGACGAAGCGCGAGCCAGTCTAACCACCCACTAAATCTTTATTTATAGTGGTCTTGAGACACCACACCTGCTTCATATCGCCATCTAGTATTGGTTAAGGCTGTCCGTGTTTTCATATAACTTTCAAGATGAGTTTTCTTAACATATCGCATTTTGTTCTGGAAAATGTGAAGGGAATTACCTTAGGCTAATAACGTTAGATATTCGTAAGAGGATAGATACTGCTATCGATCGCCCTATTACCTAGTTAGAGGAAAGATTACTTTAAATGGAACTTATCTTACAGCCGTTTGCATCCGTGTACACTACGTGAAATATTGAAAACGGCGGTTCGCTCTGCCATAATT
>WUQG02104028.1:5452-25628 GCA_011317285.2 Androctonus mauritanicus | reverse complement strand
GGTCGAAGGAAACGCAAATTCGACTACCACAGACGAGCCAAAACTTGTAGCATGTTGTCATTTGATGTGTCCTATGTCACTCAAGCGCGTATACCAGCTATGTGACGCCGTCATCACGTTAACCATTTAGGAGACAACAGGCTGGTATAATTAAGGAGCCGGTACAATATAGGAGACTTTCCCCCTACTTACGTTTAAAAATAGTACAAAACTCCCAAAAAGTGCGGTTGGTCACCTTACTAATTGATATTAAAAAATCTGTTTAAAAACATTAAATATCCATATTCTTGCATAATTGTTTATTAATAATAATTATGCAAGAATATGGATATCAATAATTTTGTAGTATAAATGTGCAATTAAAATTTTATAAGTTAATCGATTTAAACTTTCATTATTCTTGGAATTAATTCTGTAAATATAAATAATAATAAAATGTATTAAAATTTAAATAAACGAAGATGAAAATATTTATAATTAATCTTTTTTTGTTTGGATACAGAAAATATTTAAATAATCTTATTAATAATAATATAAATTCTATACATCAGAAATCGATAAATAATGGAAATATCGGTGGTGATGTATTAAATCAATGCTTCGATATCTGAGATAAGAATATATTATAACTGACTGAAAGAATTTCAAATGCCTAAATGATAGAAAGATTATGTTAAATTGCTACTTAAATAAAATTCATTAGTTCCAAGATGGCTTCTTTTGAATCGTTAATCATTTATTCTTTTGAGATCGAGTATTGTTTTCTTTATTTAAATCAAATTTCGAATTTTATATTCAGAAAATTTTAAATTGTCGATAAATATTTAAAAAATGCATAGGTTTTCGTGATAACTTATTCTTTTTGGTTTGCGGTTCATAATGCAAATTACTGTCTTCGAAATAATTCATAATTGGATAGATATTTTTAGAACATAAAGAACTATTTGTATAATAAATGTTTATATTAAATTTTTAAAATCATTTCTTAGATTTTTCTTCAGAATCTTAAACATTACATAATATTCTTGCATAGCTCATTCTTTTTTTCTCTCGGATATGCTAGAATTTTCAATGCTTATTACTACATAAGAATAACCATGTTGAGTTAAACATTATAATTATATTTGAATTATGAAATAAAATATCGAAAATTTGTTTCATTTCGATGAAAGATTATTTTTAAAATAGCGAAAATAATGACGCCATTAAAAATCTCGATAGAAAAGTTCAAAGGTTTCGAGAAAATATTGTTGGTCGTTTTATTTTTTGAATAATTTTGTTGAGTTATTAAAACTAGCCAACATAATAATGAAATATCCAACTGTATATAATAAATTTACTGTAAACATTGGTCAATTGACCAACCTTAGCTTAATGCAGAAAATTATTATAATTTAATATTTCTATAGACGATTTAAATGCGGCAAAATTCAGTGGAAATCTAAAATTATGTTAATATATTTGGCTACGAAAAATTCAAACAAGAAATTGTTGGATAGACACCATTTTATTGGATAGTAGAAGAAAAATCGGATGTCACTGCTTGTAAATTTTCTAGACATGTTAGTAATAATATAGAACGATTTAATGCAGTCAAAATTGTTACATAAAATTTTTATCTCTATACAGCATTAAAAATTTAAATATGTATCGATCATGGAAATTGAGTGATGGGATTAAGTAAAAAATATTATAAAAATGATTTGAAAATATATTAGAAGTTAATAGATTTGTGAAACACATTTAAACCATAGCGATTAACCACTAAGTATTAAAATTTTGATGATAAATATAGCATTTCGTCATAAAGATTTAGGAATCACAAACATTACTTCAAATAATTAATAATTCTTAAGCTGCAAATATCAGTTAATATTGGTTGATAAATGCGATATTATAAGGCAATATTTCAGCAAACAGTTTATTGCTATTTTATCGGTATAATTTTATAAAATTACTGGTTAAACTTTCTGTAATTTTATAATAAAATATAAATATCTGGAGATAAATATTTACAAAATGAACACCATACAGATTTCTTACGATTAGTTAGATCTTATAAAAAATCAATTTATAAATAAAATAACACAATTTTAATTGTAACCACAACTGATTTAATTATATAAAATATTTTGGGTAACTGAGAATGAAAAAAATTAAATTATTATTATAAACATATTATGCAACGAGTATTTTACCATCAGCTCGAAGAGAAGCATCTAATGCATTTTATGTTATCATAGTAGCGTATATTGCGCTTCTATAATCATAAAAGATCATTGATCGAAACATCTAAATGTGAAATATGTGAAGAATAATTTAATTTGAGAGACATCGACCATTCATGGTTCCAAGACGCGAGTTAAATAAATTTTATATAAATAGATAATCGCTTTACAGCTAAATTAATCGTGTTTTTAATATAAACTGACCAGTTTAACTTTCTAATTTTATAATCAAAATCGATCAACCTTCTTTCTAACGCCACCATTGGTGACAATTTAAAATAGTTCTTACTATCTTAGAATCATAATTTATGTACGATTTCAAGAATCATTTAAAGAGAGAATACAAAATCACATTCATCTTATAGAATAATGACTTTTAAATCTAATTTATATTTCGTTACAAAAATTACTTTCCATTATTTTGATTTAGCTATTAGGGAAAAATGATTTTAAAATCATCTGGATAATGAGAAATACATTCTCGAATAAATAAGTTGCTATTAAGATTTGGAAAAAATAAATTTTTTATTAAAAATTTGATTAAAAAAGATTATTATTATTCCGTAAATTATTTTTGAATTGGGGTCATTAATGTAAAGAGAGCCAGTTATAAGAAAACAATAGCTTATTCATTTTCTTTTCTAACGAGATTTTGTAATGATATGAAATTATCCGAGTAAGTTATCAAATAAATAATTACCAGAAACACTTCTCTCTAGACCAATGATACGAATTAATATGTTTATAGGTATCGAATTATAAATTTATGTTTTCTTATAATACAGGCATTAAACTTTTATGGTTTGAACAACTATTCAATGATAGCATCAAATGTCTTCTCCATAATGAATGAAATTAAACTAAAAAATAATAATAAATGAAAATACTTGGAACACATTTCTACGATGAAATGGAAGTTTGCTTGGCAGATATTTTTATTAGGCTCATTAAGAAAGAAAGAATTAATGCATATTTTCAATCGAGTAAAAATTCCTCGAACAGGTGTACAAAATTAATGTTACAATGCTAATTATGACCAACGACAAAGAAGAGAATATAATAAGTAAAATGCCCATTAAAACATTTATTAATTTTTATTACGAAATTTTTTTAATCCGTATTTTAATTTCATCTAAGCATCTTAACTGGTTAATATAAAACATTTTTGAGATCAATGTTAAAAAACAAATAGCATCTATTCATCAAACGCCACCCGAATGAAAAAAACATAAAATGCAGTACTAGAAAAAATTTTAATCTCCAGTTTGATGATATTTCTTCACTATAAAGGCAAAGTTTTATTTAAATATTGTTATCTCACTTAACAATTAGAAAATTGTTCGATGTATGTAATTATAAACTTTATCTCGTAATGCGAATGATTAGACTAGAATGCTGTTTTCATCATTATGAAAATAATTAGTCATTTTATAACTATTCATTCGGTGGATAAACACTGGATTATAAATTTTATTGCGTTAGGAGGCATTTTAATAGAACTTTTTAGATAAAATATCAGTCGACACCATTTTTAATGCAAAATCGCTGATATAAAATGCCATCTCAGTCGAGATAAAAATTTGTCGAAATCCGATAACCATCCAATCTCCAATTCCACTTTCATATTTTTAAACATTACTTTTTATTTTTCAAAATGCTGTATATATATATAAGGAATAGATCTTTTAAATTTATTTATTGTTTTCTAAAATATTTTTGATTATTTAAAACTTATGTCATAGTTAACAGAATTTTAAAATACGGTACTTTACGTCTATTTTATTTTAAAATATTAGGCGATTTATTCTTAAAATATTTGTGCAATATATATTGTTTTAAAAATTTATGAAAATTAATTTATAAAATTTATAATATAATTTTTCAAAGATAAAGTTAGGTTATATTTTTCAAATCATCTAGTGTCATCAGCCATTTCATGAATTTCTAAACATTATTTTATTCGATGTCTCAAGAATGCTGTACTGTAAAGAGTTTCATTTTACAATCTGTTGAACACTCGAATGAAACTTATATTCATTATTATTAAAAACAATTCATCGAGTTAGACGAATAAAATGATTTATTTTGATTAATATCGAGCATTAAACATTACGGGATCTGAGAGATCTTTATTTGGTGCTGACCTAAAAAGCTTACATAGAGATCAAATAAACCCTTAGAGACAAGACCAGAAAGATATCTATAACGAATTTCTTCAACTCGAAATATAGATAGATTTTGCAGAAAGCCAAACCATGGTTTAAAATGTTTGAAACATCGATTAATTTTCTATTCGAACAGTAGTTATCGTATTAAAACTGAAACGGCTACATCATTATTAAAACGATAATTTATACTTTGTACCAGAAGTTTAATTCAAGGACAAACTTAAATTAAAATCGTCGGATTAAGTTATGTTTATTAACAATGATATTTATGTAAAAATATACCAATAATAATTTCAATTCTTCCAAAATCGGAACGAATATTATTTTTGCCAGAATCTATATTATAGTTAGATTAATTCAATAATTTTTTGAAGCTTAACTGATTCTCGTTAATAATTTTATGGCTTGTGTTTTTTAGTTTAACGAATAAATTAATTATCGAAAAATTTTAGATGAAAATTTGAAATTATTATCTTTTATAAAAGTCAAAATCTATATCGAAACAAAGCAACATTTCTAACACAGTACAGTAGGCAAATTTTTATTATCTATCTGAAGATACGAGAATAATTTTTGACAAATTATCGTGATGCTGATTAAAACGTAATTTTCTGTATTCATTACAGGCTTACATAATGATCTCAAAATATAATTCACTAATTATTTTTCTATCAAGAATGATATCTATATATAAATACTATACTGTATATATAACTATGCAATGATATATATGTATAAATTCATATATAGTTAATAAAATATTAAACACGATTTTTACAACTGGTAGTTTTAATATTTGAATAAATATTTATATATTCTATGTTTATGTTTTCAAACAAATGTTTTAAAAATTATTTATTACTGAATAAAATCAAAAAGAAACTTTTGCATTTGCCATCAATAAATTGAAATAGTATAAACATCATAGCTTGTTATATTGAGAATCGATACATGAACTGCTTAAAAAAACATATTATTTTAGTAGTGATTATAAAAGTTTTATTACTATCTGCTCGGAACGAAAACTACTGAGACAGTCAACAAAAATACTAACTCAATAAGAAGATTAAATACATAATTTTTTAATTCTGCAAACCTATGAAACAAATTAAATATTATGTGTGGGATTGTTAAATAGCTAGTAAGTTAAAACCATTTTTAACAGATGAATTTTCTCGATGTTATGGATGACCAGAAGTTTGAGCCAAAATACTGGATTATAATAAAACCTTCGTTCAGGTAGTTGTTCTGGTGAAAACGCATTTTGTGGTCTCTGAAGCGAGGGAAAAATTTTTTCTCACTTCGCATTGATCTTTGGTGGACACACAAAAAGCAAACTCGCATCTAGACTCGAGTATTTTAACAATACAATTGTGAATAATGTAACCACGCTGGCAAGATAAAATGATGTATCTTATATCGCATTAATATGCGTTTCCAGCCTGTTTTTAAAACGATCCATCGTTGCCCGGTGACGATGTTAAACGTCACGCTAAACCATCCAACGATGGATCGTTTAAGAACAAGCTAAAAACACACTATTAATACGATATTCACTAGTTTAACTTGGCCAATAGAATTACATTATTCACCATTGTATTGTTAAACAATTTAAGTCTAGAGGAAAGTATGTTTGGTGTGTTACTATTAAATATCATTATAAATAGATGAGGTTACTTTCTAAAGTTGAAAAATGCGAAAGGAATATTTGCTAATTCTATCGCTAAACTGAATAAATGTTTTATCGCAATTTAATATTCAATATTTTGGTTCAAACTCCTCATCTTAAAAACTAAAACAATGCTAAATTCTCATAATTTGAGAGTTGGAGAGAACTTGCCAAAATAATATTTTAGGAAGTGATTGAAATATTTATATTCAATGTTTAGAAACAAACTAAATATATTCCTATAAATACTTACAACTTTACTGAACGAAGGATCAGTAAGGATAAGGAGGTTAGTATAAGTAGCTTCGGCATCAATACCTAATTACTCGTGTAGAAATTATGAAGTAGTGATTTTTACACAAATAAATTTTTACTTGTGTAAAAATCAAAAGATGTATATTCTTCCGCATCATTAACGAAAATTAGGGTTTAAACCTGATATAAATTTGATTTTTTAAAAAATAATTAATATTCGAAAAGTGATAATAAGTACATTTTACTTTTTCATTACATGTTTTATAGGCCTATTTATTACTCGAAATTTTTCTCTTAATGTTAAATTTTATTTATGGATTCGTATTTCTAAATGAAAAAGATATTGAATGGATAGATTGTATATAAGATATATAGAAATTGTATTTGGTAGCCAAATAAATTTCGCATGAATTATCTAAGTTTTATTATTTAAGATATATGCAGATTCCAGATTCCTTTCTCTTGCAAATCTATACATATAGTTTTATTATTATTACACGAAATTGATTCTGCCTTTAACATAATAAATTCTTGTTTTAAAATACGAAAAGACTTTTTAAATCTAGCTGTATATAAAATTTATCTGTTAAAAATAATATATGACACGAGTTGAATAATCATATATCAACAGCCAAACAAAAACACAAGGAATTAAAGTCAAAAATTGTCTCGATTCTTATTTCCGAATATTAAAGTAAAGATAATTATCATCAAACCATATTATTCAGCAAGCTTATGAATAAGTAATGTTCGTAATTTAAGAAAATTTAGAACAACAGAAACAAACTAGTTATAATTTTAATGCGTATTGAAAATAATCACACCATATTACTAAATATAAAATTTTTTATCCTTCGAATTTCTAAGATAATGTTTTAAATCTTTGCTAATTCATATTCTGCGAATTGTTGGCCGTTTCAGAGTTAAATGTCATTCTTTGAACAATTATAACTGTTGAAAGTAATCTAATTTACATATAAAACAGATTGTAAATGGCATTCATTTGTTTTTCATATGAAGCGTGCAAAATTCCAATGCAAATGAAATTACAACAATATTTATTTTATTACTATTCACTGATGGTGATTGATAACTTAATCATTGATGAAGGATAAAAAGAAAATTATATATATTTAAATGACAATAATAATAAATTCAACTATTTATACAGGGTGTTTCCAAAGTCCACCGACAAATTTCCATGAAAATAAATAAAAAATGTCTGATGAACATAGTGTCGGAAATGCATATTTTTCGAGATAAACCGGTTTTCACCCGAAAGTAATAGAATGTATAATCCGCGCATAATATGAGATATTATTATCGAAGTCCTTTATAGCATTTGTAAATAACTTTTCTGAATAAATTATCTTTTATAAATACGTTAATTGTCTTGAGAAGTGTTTCAATAATACAATTTCAGTTACTTATGATTATTCAATACAACGGAGTATTACTAAATTAGTTCCGTTTTAGAAAAGCTATAACTCATTAAATATGCATTTTCGACACTATCTTCATCAGACATTTTTTATTTGTTTTCATGAGTAGAACCTGCCCTGGAAGTTTGTCGGTGGACTTTGGAAACACCCTGTATTTATAGTAAATAGTTGAATTTAAAGTGATGACTATTGTAGTGAGCTTCATCATCCAGATCTTGTTTAAATCACACGATATAGTTAAATAGTTTATAAAATAAACAGGATTAACTGTAATTTTTTTACTTTTCAATATAAAAATCTGCCATGTTATTAATGTAATTTTCTCAATTTTATATTTAATAAAAATTTAGAATTAATGTAAAAATATTTTATTATTCGTTTTCACTTTTTTAATTATAAGTATAAATATAAAATCAGAGATTTAATTCGAATTCTACTCATATTTTTTGATAAGTCAAAATATTAATTAACATTTTTGAATTTTTTACTAATAACAAATTTTCTTTGATGCGAAAACTTAAAATAATCCAAACAAAGTTTACAAAACAAAAACATTTAGAGATATTATTATATACAACAAATTTATATTTTTAACTTGTTTTTCTTTTATTTTTTAAGGTTTAAATTACTTGTATGAATATTATGGGAATGGAAAGAATCGTTTAAAAATATGAGTAATTTATGACGATATCTAAGTATAAGACATTACATGACTAAGACAGTACACGAATTTATTTTCGGTAATGAGAGAACACCGTTTAAATCTTTATTATCAAAAGATCTATAGTTTATTTTTATCAGGAATGGTAAGAAACATAATCTATTTTCCTAGCAAATGGTAACCAACATCTGTTATAGATTTGTTGATTGAGCAAAATGCCATTTCCGGAATAACTGCTATGTTATTTGTTCCCGTGAGAAAATGACAACTTCTAGAATAGAAAAGTTATTACAGTCTATTTTCTTTATTTACACCTTGCATTTTTATATATTGCTGGCCATACTATCGATTTTTTAAATATATATATATTTCATATTCTCTGCTATTAATCCCGTTAAAACCGTTTTCGTTATTAACGAGAATGGCTTTTTAAAAACACGATCATTTAATTAAATTTAATTGTGTTTTATTATTAAATTATATTCATTGTATTATTAGAAAGATTATTATTTAATTGGATTTTACTACAAATAAATTTAATACCATCTTTTCAATTTAGGCATTACTTTAGATTTTAATTTGAATGTGTTTTGAAGATATATAGTTCATTTTGTATATATTGATTTTAACTAATTTGTATATTAAACAATTGCGGAAAGTTATCATTAATATTTATGTAAGAATTTTCAATCCTATCCAAATAATTAACTATCTTAATCTGAATAAAAAGGAATATTTATTCATCTTTGCACTTCATTCTATTTTAAAGCGGTAACTTTTTATCTTTAAATAAAAATGTTTATTTTATTTAATGAGAAATATATGTATTTATTTTATAATTATTATATTGTTTATTTAACTTTATATATTTAAATATATAAAATTAAATAAACAATATAATAATTATAAAATAAAACATATTTAAATTACATACTGAAATAAGTTTCATAATTAAAAATGCACTTTAACTGATATTAAAATGAATTTTTCAATTAATTGTTTTAATAGTTAAATAATAATTGTTGAAACAGGAAATAGTTTTAGGAATTTTAAAATAAATCTAATAATTAAATTTTAGGTTTTTTTCATATTTACATCATCGACTGTTTCGAATGTTTTAAAAAATCAAATTTTTATAGTTGCGATTAAACTTAAGTCACATAATATGAATAAATTTCGAAATTATTCAGTTAATTTTTAGAATTTTTTATTTTTTACAAATTTAAGTACTTGTTCAAACATAAAATGTTGAAATTTTTCGATCGACCAGAAGGATGTTTCACCAACGATTCGCTGACCAAGCTATCAGGCTGAAGTAATAATATAAAATTCGTACTGTCTTTATAAGATTTAGCCAGTCTAACAAACGCTTGATAGACACACCCAAAAATGCTTTATATTCATTGATTCTACTTAAGGATCAATAATATCCAGAGAACGTGAAGGACAATCCTATAACTATAAATATTTTAGTTGATAATGAATAAGAATGCTTATCTTTTTTTGTCGAGTTTAATTTTATTAAAACAGTTTATTATTTTGTGCTGCCCGTTTTAAAATTAAAATATTTTCTGTGTATCGAGGTAATAATGATAATAATTTTATTTCTTTATCATTATTTAAATTTATTTAAGAGCCGTATCTATTAATTTTTATTAGATTCCGAATTTAAATAAGCGATGCAGCTACGTTAATTTAATTGAATTAATTAATACCATCCAAGGCAAAAATCATACATATTTTAAACACGAAATCGAATTATTCCAGTTTGTATTGCGGTTATAAAGTTTACTTTAGACAAGTTATCGAGTTTATTATATATCTCATTGTCATCGATGCAATTCTTCTCTAATAATTAATCGAATAACGAAAACTTTGATCATCAAACTCACAAAATTTATTTCTAAAATTGATTTATCAAACAATGTTACGTATATATTTATTTTGAATCTTGATGACATTTTATATGGCTAATCCAACTACTCTTTATTTCATTAGTAGATCTTAAGATCTATTGATTTACCTAAACGCATACAAAGGTACTTTATGTTGCTATATAAAGCTACAGTTCTTGTTCTCTCTCTCTCACTCTCTCTACTGGAGATATAAACTTGATTTATTGAAGTAAACCAAAAACATCGGCTCATCTATCCAAATAATCGATCTAAACTCTTTTAAAAATAAATGATATTTGTTGATGATATTTTAAATGAATTATATACATTTTTTCAATTTGTAATTTTAAATTTTATGGAGAAAATAAAAAATTTAATCATATTTGCATGTATTAAAGGTTTCACAACTTTTACATAATTCACTTTTTAGAGTAAATTTTATCGAGAATTGTTTTAAAATTATTTTTCATTTTTTCTTTAATTAATATATATTAAATTAAATGTAATAATTATCTTTTTTATAAAAATAACCCAGATTAAGAAAATGAATAAAAAATAATAATATTCAGAATGAGAGAAGTATCTTGCGAATTGGCATAAATTTCATAAAATAATTCTTTTATTTTATTATATAAAATTCCACAAATAAATAAATTAAATCAAAATGTAAAAGAAAAAATTCTCTAAATAATTTTTAATATTCTTTAAAAATAAAATATTAATATTTTATTTAGAAATGCGTTTCTTAAAAACAAAAGTCATGCATCAAGTATTATTTCTTCTAAAGCTAATAATTTGGTTTAGTTATTTGAACAACATTTTATTAGATTTTCCTTTTCTACGACAAATAACACGGCTGAAAGCTATTTCAAAAATATTTTCATTTTGAATAAGAAAAAAATATTTGTTTAAATAAGTGGGCGAGAATTATTTTCACCATAAATTTAACAAATGCATCCTTCAGGTTATAAAACAAAATTAAATTGTAAAAAAGGGAATTTGAAATGTTTTTGTCATTGTTCGAAATTGATCTACTCGTTTCCTTTGAAAGACAAAAAACTTCATTTTATTGCAAAAATTATTGAAACTGCATAATAATAAAATGTTACTTATAATAAAAACTCTTTTTATTTTGTCAGTTTTATTTAATCTTGAATAAAGAATAGAAATATGAAAATATTCGTAATATTTTTATCTCAATACGCGGGTATTCTTAATTATCTATAATTAAAAATTAGTTAAATTTATATAATCAATTGTTCATTCATATATTATTTTGAAATTTATACCGATATCGTTTCATTATATTTTCCCATTAAATGACTCTTTCCTGTATGACGCGATGTAAGTAGGAAAAGCCAAAACTCGGGATTTATGTCACACGCACAGTTTGAGTAATCTTCTTACCTTTACATATAATCATAAAATAAGTGGTAATTATAATTAAAAATGATAAATTAACTTGTAATTTTGCAGCGATTTGGCAAAAGTTATAATATTTACGTACTCGAATTAGAAAGTATTTTCAAATATATTTATTAAAATAGTTTTATAATATTAGTAGATGCTAATATCATAAAAAATGAGATTTTCCAACATTATTACTATTATCTAATGTTATTAGTCTTCATTATAATTAATATTTATATTACGATTATCTATAAAGATGAAATGATTACTCAAACAGTACATGTGACGCAAACCCTGAGTTTTGGCTTCTCCTATTTACATCTCGTCATACAAGAAAGAGTCATTTAAAGTCAATAATTATTTTGTTAATATTTTACATTTTTATATATTTTTCTTTTAAATTGAAAATTTATACTTATGGAATTGCATGTATATATATATATATAAATCATCAAAATTACTAAATATTTTAGATTTTTAGTGAAAAGCACAAAATTAAGAGCGATTTGTCAAATAAATATTAACTTTAAGGAATTTTAATCAAATGTTAATTTTAAAAATAATTTTAGAAGATTACTAACCAAACAATTACTTAAATACGTTTTATCAATAATAGAAAAAGAAGGAAGTTATATTGAGGTAAAACAAAATTGATTTTTCAACTGTATCATCTTACAGTCAATTAAAAATTTTTGGAGAACTTATTACGTTAATGATAAGAATATTACAGAAATTTTTCAAATAATTTTTCCTATTTAGAAAATTAAAGTCATATTTTTTTTATATTTTCACACAATATATTGTTTGCTACGATAAGTTTAATCCATTTTTTTCCATCAATGTTATCGACTTATTCTCGATTTCATTATAAGCTTATAAAAATATCCGCGTATATAGAAATTTTTATATTAGTTTTAGAAATATTTTAAAAATTATTTCTGCCTTAAGCGATAACCAAACTGCAATAAACTTTCATTATAATCTCTTAAACGTTTATCTAACTGATAAAGCGTGTTTTCGAAAGAAGAGAAATATTAATCATCATCATCATCTTGTTTAAAATGTGATTTAACATCGGATAACTTAAAGAAAAAAATATTTTAAAATATATTTTCGAGAAATTTTCATGAAGTCACAGGTGTGATAATTAAACGATAAGAATGATAATTATCTTCATTTAAAGAATGATAAAACACGATAAATATGAAGGTATAAATGATTAATTTATGAGAAGCGACTTAAGCTTAAAAATGAACAATAATAATAATAATAATATTTTGCAATGAAATAAATGTCGAGGAACTTAAACAAAATATAGACATACTTACTCTGTTGCTCAGAATTGTTTACGGAAGAGGTTAATAAACGACAATATGAACAATCCAGTAAACACGGAGATCGTGCAACAGCCATTGTTAAAATCTAACTAATCAATTATTTAAAACCGCATGATCATTTGCCAGAGGAAATACCTTTTGGACTAATTTCGATCGAACCCAAGTAATAAGGTCCTTGTCTCACAATAATTTCGTGCACAATAATAGAAAACGAATAGACGTCTCCCTTCTGACTACCTTCCGGTGGAATAACGGTCATGCGCAATAATTCCGGAGCAGTCCACAATTTTCCTGTGGAAAGGAGGAGAAAGGTAAATCATATATTTTTTAAATACATATATATTTTAAATATATTTGTTAATGAATATACGTAACTAAATATATATATTTTATACTTTATTACCAGATAATCTAACCTCGGCATATTTTATTAAAATTAACTTTTTATTATACAATTCAACAGAAAAAAATTGAGTTTAAAAAATGTATTCCGTTTAAGTAATTTATATATGCATATTTAAATAAAAAATAAAATTAAAGTATTTTTTCTAATATTACGAATTGATTAATATCAGAATTATGACGACTCAAGAAAATTACTGTTGATCTAATATTATTGAACCCCGATGTCTCGATATTTTAGTTTTATTTGTACATGGGAATATTGCGTTTTACATAATCTCTAGAACTACTACCAAATATTGATTTTTACATTTTGTTGCATAATCTGTTATAATTTTTATCATTTCATTTACTCGGATGTGATTATAATGAGCAAATTTTAAGATGAAAGAGTTTCTTTCTCCCTTCGGAATCTATAATTAATGTAAAACAGTGAAAGCCTTTAATCGATAACAATTATTTCGGTCAAAAGAAGTCTTTCTTTCTATTTATATACAAAATATTTAATGGAAATATGTTTATTCAAATGTAGACAAATAAAATATATAGTTAACTATTCTTCAAGTCGTTGCTTTGATTAAAAAACAGGTATTTTAGAACGTTTTAAACAATTAATGTCGGCATCTACGGCAGAAATTTTATTCCACCTTTAATTCGATAATTCGATCGATTTAAATATTTTAAATTAAAATTTTTTTCATTTCCACTTAATTAATTCATTTAAATAATTAATCACTTCTGTTTATTTTACCTTTGTTTCTAAACCAAATAAAGTTAAAGCAATTATATATATTTTGCTTGTTGGATAAAAGCGATTACTGATGTAAATATATTTCATATTCTATTTTAGTTTTAAAGCATCATTTCAGAATTTTTAAATATTTTATTTAAAGTTTTAAAAATGAACTAGTTGACCATGACGCGAGTAATATAAATAGGCTTGGTAAACTGAACAGAAAATTTATAAATCGATTTATGTAAATTGGATAAAATTCTATATATTCGACTACATAGTAAAGAATATTTTTATTTTATAATAAAAAATGTTTTAATTAAAATTAATAATCAAAAATAAATTTAATTGAAAATGCTAATCTATCTGTCAATATTTATTTAGGTTTAATAATAAAATTATTATTAATTTCTTGTTTAAAAGAAAAGGTATAATGTGGATTTAGAACTCTTGAGAGTAAAGAATCAGAAGGAAAATAATTTATTGGTGAAAATTAAGTATCGAGGACTTCTTATTTATCAGCATAAATTTCAAAAAATTAAATGGAAAGCTGTTCTAAATTAAAAGAAAAATAGAAAATTAGAACATAATATTTTGTATCAGATGTTTTACTGATGGAAGAATTCCGTTAATATCATTATGATTATTCCATCTTTTATATACTCTTGACAGTGAATTTAAAACAATTTATTTTTATTGATGTAATCTTTATGCTAGAGTTGAAAATGCTTTTGTCTTCGTATAATGAAGATAATTTATCAGATAGTTTAATTTGTTATCCTTTACTGTACTTGGCCATATCATTTACAGTCTTAAAGACTTTAAATTAAATATCACTAAGTTAAATCAAAATGACAATGCTGTTGAATTCATTAATTCACAATGTATCTTTTTGATAGCATTATACAAGATTATAAACTGATAAAATTGCTTTCAAATTCAAAAGCAATGGAATAAAAGAAAATAAGTTCTTTATAAACTTGCGTTATTAATCTCTGTATCCAATTTAAAATGTTCATTTGCTATATGTCGTGATGTGTAAAATGTTAAATATTATGATCACCTCCAATTTTTATAATGAGATGTTATATCTTAGTATAAAAATTACTGAAAAATTTTAACGAAATATTTAGGATTAATTACTTTTTATTTTGTTAAGAAATTATTTACAGTTTAATGGTAAAATTTTCGTCAAATTTTACCATTAAAAAAACAAACGAAAGATTTTTTCTACGTCTAAAGTTGAAATTCATAAAATCTATAAGTTTGTATAAAACGTTTCTAAACAAAAAATATTAATGATAAGCTAAAATTAAGAAATCATTAGAATATAAATTATCGATTAAAATTCAAGACTTTTAATCATAAAAAGTGTAAATTCAAATATCTTCATTCTTAATATACTACTAATTATAAACTTAGAGAAATTTCATTTATTCAATTATTTTTCTATGAAAGTTTTGAAAGCGGTTTATAAAAATTAAAATGTTGAGAACCAGTTAATAAAATATCTCGCTCAAAATGAAAAAATGAATATTTTTGGATAATATTTAACAGAATATAATAAATAGTCCACATATCGCCATTTCCATAAAAATACAATACATATCTGGACCGAACACCAAGCTTACACTAAATAATAAATCACGGTGTGTTCTATATCTTAGTACTGTATAAATATGATAATTTCAAAAAAGTTAAAAATTTAAATATAGCCATAAAAATTTGAATTTGCTTATCAGGTTAACATGTATAGGACGTAAATTATAGGACTGTAAGAACTGGTATCATACTGAAGAAAGATATTGTTATGACTCAAGATATTTCTGATATTGTTTCTAAGCATTATCATCTCTAATACAAAGAAAAAGCCAATAAAAATACACATTAAGTTGAAAATTTCCTATAAAAAGTTTGTTTTATTCATGTTTATTTAGTGCGACACCATCAACATTTTTCTTTCTTAAAAACTTAAATCAAGTATAAATAAATTTAACTAGATTTAAAACGTTTCTTTAGAAATTATATTATGTATTATACATATTAAAAAGGTAAATGATATTTTCAATATTATTAGAGCTAAGTGAACAAAAAATGAAAGGGCAAATAAAAATAGATCAATAATATTGATCTAATTCCATAAATTTAAGAATTAACATATTATTTTTGCAATTTTTACAATACAGTTGGATGCATAATTCAAAAATTTATTTTAATACTAAAAACATATAGCCTACTATTATTATAATAATGTATTATATTGTTATATACTACTAGGCTGTAGCCTATTACCATTATGTTATTAAAATATTTTCTGTTAGAATATATAAATATTGTATAAATGCAGTATATCTCTTTTTGAAAGTTTACTGATTGTTTCTACATCAAATAAAATATAAAAATATCTAACAAAAACTGAAAAAAAATTATAAATGACATATATGTATAAATTAAACGAAGAATATAAATTTTAATTTATTGTTGTGTAAAATATGCGAATTTATACAATGTGCTAAATTTATTAATTAAATGAATAAAATATAAAATACTAATCAATGTGAGATTTAATTTATGCCAATTTTTGCAATTTCTGTACTTAATACTTTTTATGTATAAGTGTTTGGACAAAAATTTTGCTTTCTTTTCACTCAAAGGCATACAAAGGAGTCAAGGTTTGTAAGAGGAAGTGAATGATTGCACTTTCATAACGGATTTAATTATACCTTATGAAGGTTTATAAACTTCGCATGTTCAGTGTTATCTGTATCAATTTTATTGTGTATGTAGAAAAATGTTGTGACTATTTTATACGATTAAGCATCTTTTGACAGTTTGTAGGAAGGAATTTATAGAGTTTATCATTCATTTATGCATTCTTTCAAATAATATGAAATTAGGATTGCTTACTCGTTTAAGATAAAACAGTCTAATTTAGGCCCAATATCATTATATTCCATAAGCTATCCTAAAGAAATAAATATAAAAATCCTAAAATCGTTATTTTGAAAAAGATACCACTAAGTATGTTATTTATGAATTCTGTCAGTAGCAAATAGTGTGATTCCTTTCACACTTGTATCAATCAAGTTCTTTATGCTAATTTTTTCTTAACTATGACTATTGATTATATTCGTAACGCATTATTAATCAGATTCAAAGGGCATCAATTATATTTCGCATTCAAATCATTTCTATTTTTAACATTTACTTGGTAGAATCAATTTTCCTTATTTGGATAACGTGACATCTAAATATTTAATCGGTTTCAAATTATAAATTGCCAAATTCCTAGAAATTTCAGAATATATCTTAAACTATCAGTTGATAATCCTTAAAAAAATTGATCATGTATGTAAGAGCTTCTGAGAATTAATCAAAAATCAATTTTTTCAAACATTAGATACTGATTATTTAATCAAATTAGCATTTTTTCTTCTTAAAAATATATAGCCTATATTTTTTAAGAAGAACAAAACTTAAAGATTTACAAGATTTATATATATACAAAACTTAAAGATTTGCATTATTTTGAACGAAATTTCATCAAATACTAAAAGATATCAAAAAAACAAACAATTTTATCCTCATTTATATACATATAAAATTGAATGTTTATCCGTTTCATATACCATTTGATCTATAGCAGTGATGTTCGACTCTTCGATCGCGGAGCGATTTTTCGACGATTTTTGTTTATTCCTCCTTATTTACACATTTAATTAAAACTGAACACATAATTTATTTATCATTATTTTGCATTATTTTTAAATTCTCTTTAAGTGTATTATTTATTTATTTATTTTTCGTTAAAATTGTCAAATCAATAATTTTTTTAACAATTAGAAGTACGTGAAAAGTTTCCAATATTAACTGATATTGCGCAAAAAATTCTGTTGTGTTTCGGATCGACATACTTGTCAGAATTCGCTTTTTCAAATATGCACGTCATAAAAAATTAAGAAACCAAATTACAAATTTGGATGATTGCGATTGGCCACTTCTTCGTATCAACCCGACTATGAAAATATTGTGAACTCCAAACAATGCCAAATTTCACATTAATATTTTTTAAAAAAATCAACAGCATTTCCTGTAAGTTATGAGTTTGTAATCAGTCTGTTGTTTTTTTAACTTTGATTTTCCAAAATAGAGAGAGAAATATTTTATTCCAATATATTTTGTTTTATTTGTTGAATTAAAATAATTAAAACTGATAAATAAATTTTAAAATACACAAATAAAGTTTTTAGTTTTTTTAAAGTTTTTAGGGCTGGGAGAGGGGATTCTTCGAAGCGAATGAGAGCATTTAACTGCATAGTTATGCGTAATCAGATATCAGGTTGGGAAACATGATCTATATAAGAGAATAGATCGCCGAATAACTTACTTGTTAATATAGAAAAGTAGCTCGCATAGTAAAAAAGGTTGAACATCACTGATCCATAGAGATCAAACTTGGCATAACGAGTTTTCCTATGACTTCACAAATAACATACCTGGGTGAAGATCATCCCGGGGTGGGGCATTTTGGATTCACAATGAAAATATATACAGTACAGTCTCGCTAATCCGGACCTGATGGGACCAGACCTCGTCCGGATCACCGAAAATCCGGATTAAACGGAATCTGCTTTAAAATGTCTGTAAAACAAGTTTTAGAGGGTCAAACCAATTAAAATCGATATTTTTTTAATCATAAAAATGGCTTCTCCAGTCTCAATATTACAACGTAGGTTTTCTGCTTCTTTAATCTACGAATTTATTTAAGATAAAAAACAAAACATCTTATTGTTTAAAATTCAAAGTTTATTGATTGTACGGTACAGTACATTACTGTTACATAGCTAGTCCGGATTAACCGGATGTCCGGACTAGCGGGGTCCGGATTAGCGAGACTGTACTGTGTTTAATTCTTTCAGACTTTTGTTCGGATTTGAGATGACGTCCGCATTCATCACGACATCATTATGACGAAGGGATAGGTTGGGTTACAAAAGCATCATCGATCTATATGACAATGTCACAAATACGAATGAGCATATTACGCCTTAATTATATCATCGTTGAACCGAAAAAAATTACCGCGAAATAGTAGGCACTGTCGGTTTTTTATATATTTATATAAATTTAATAATTTATGCTTGAAATATGTCTTATTTTGCAGAGAAAAATATGCTGTTTGAAATTTTTTCTTTTTCTTCTCATAAATACGTAATAATATCACAAAATAAAATCGATATATGACTTTATTATTACATCATATGGCATCTTACGCTGGTTAAATCAACATTAAAATTAAAATTAGTATAAATTTCTAAGTATCATAATAAATACATTATAGTACATTTATAGTAATCCAAAAGTCGTCTGACATCATGATGACGTAATAAGAGGTGGGTATCCATTGTTATGAGCCAGAAATTGTCAATCAATGCTGAATACTATGACTAATTTAACATAAACTGGTAATTATACATTAAAGAGTATTTGTTATTATATTAATTCAATAAAATATTAAAATTGAATGGAATTAAAATAAAAATACGTATCAGGAAATGAATTCATTTTATCGAGCAGTTTAAGAATAAAAAATATAGGCTAAGTGAAAACTGTAATCTAACAAAAATTTTAATTATTTTGCTCATTATATTTTGTAAAAGATGATAACAGTTTTTTAAAAATTAATTTACTAATTTTATAATTTCTTAAAAAATTATAAATTAATAAATTAATTTTTTAATATTTATTAAAAAGATGCAAATTTTTGAGAGAGAAAAGTTTTTTAATTAACCTGGCAATATTGTCATTCATTAATTTACCCGATATACATTTTTTCTCAAATAAGGAATATAGATCTAAATAAAAATCAATCGATTAAAATTTCGAAATTTTCACTATATTAGTAAAAACTCCGCTTATTATCGACACGATAAATATTGTTAAACCAGGCTTTGTTGTCATTTTGACATAGTATTG
>WUQG02103918.1:0-25628 GCA_011317285.2 Androctonus mauritanicus | reverse complement strand
ATAAGGTTTTCACCACGACACACTTGCACCATTATGTCTCGCGAATCGTCAAGCTCACAAGCGCTTGCTTTGGTTGAGCTCTTTTGGCTGAGAGAACATGCCTCAGAAGCTCTTGAAGTTTCAGATGATTCAAAACTTCTTGAATCAACTTGACCTGGCTTTGTTTCCAATTGATGGTGTTTTTTATCTTTTGAATCAACACAGCATTGCCATCGTCTCGGAGAACATCATAACATGCGAAGACTAGATCCACGTGCTGGCCATCATTGGCTGCCGGCCCCAAGCTGTCGACATATTGCCGAATGCTGGCAATTGGGCCCAGCTCAGAGTTACTGGTGAGATCACCAGTGTTAGTGTTTTGCATTATTTTGGCAATTCCCTGGGCGTTTCTGGCCAGGTATTCCAGACTGAACAGACCAACGAGACGACGCCAATACCTTACGGGAAGTGGATCTCTTTTCGTCTCTAATATGACAGCTCGCCTTTATTGAGGCATAAAGCAAAAGGATGCAAGGGAAGCAAGTGCCTAGTTCTGCTGCTCAACAAACAATATAGCTATCAATGCTCAATGAAGCTCAGACTGCAGAATACTGTAAAACAGCACGCATTCTTTGATTAACCATACCGGACCAGCTAGCTAGTTGCACATCAATGCTACCGTAAAACACCATATCTTATTTAATGTCAAAACCGTCGTCATCTTAGCGGGCCGTTATGTGGTCCTAACACTGGAGGATGGCCCTCGCAATCGAAGAGCCCGGCTTCCCCGTCCTTTCAAAATACTTTCATTGTCTTCAGCTTGGTGATGATCTGGTCAAGTAATTGTAAAAGCTATATCATGTGTTTGAGCGCTCCAACGAAGTGGGTATGTTTCCCTTCATTGGCAAACCATGAACGCAACTATGTACACCCGAGTGGTTCAGATGGCCATTGCAGTCACCCAGCTGGATGCAGAAATGAAAACACCCCTGTTATTCTTAAGAAGAATGCTTTGCTAAATAGAAATAGTTGCAAAAGAGAGCAGGAACAACTCAAAGCAACTCGCTGCCTCCGAGGAACACAATTTCAATGGTTACAGCAGAGGGAGAAGCTAGGAGGAATTGGAGTTATCGGCACATGAGAAGACGCCACCTAGACAGACGCATTATGAAGAAAGGTCTTTGGATAACGAGAAGGGGAGAGGATATCAACATACCAGTGTCTCCATTAACATAGGCTTCCTTGATCTGAAGCACAACACCATAGGTTGCTCCAATAAGAAACAGCCCGCCCAGAGGAAGCATAAGCCAGTGTAGGCAATATACGACGATTCGGTGGGAGGGGCCTCGGATGTAGTGGCCATGGTCATGGAGCCATAGCCACCCTGGAAGCATTATAGCTAGCGGAGCATAGCAGACGGAGCCGACAAGTGAGAGGACATAGCTGAAGATAGGAATGACTTCCGCAACGACAAATGCCAACGCGACGATGGTAGTGACAGCTCCCAGCCAGCAGCCCCAGTGCACGAATGTGTCCTTCTGGAGATGAACCGAGTTGCGCAGAATCCGTACAAAGACATATTTCGAAGAGACCTTGAATAATTGCACGTCGTTAGGAATAGTAACTGCAGATTCGGGGGCATGCAGTAATTGGTACATGGAGGAAGATGCAACCGCTTGCTATCAGACCCGGCAGGCCGACCCCATATGCAACCATTTTGACTGTTTGTCCTGCACTCTGTACGCGGAAAAGTAAATAAATAAAAAGAAGAATACATCAGCCAATGAACAGCTATTCAACATCTATTCGTGCAAAATGGACTTACCCCCAATGATGGATCGGCCACCCATTTTCCGCACCATCGATACATAACCAACGTGAAACAGATATACGAAGCGTTGACGACGATCATGCAAAGATACAGAGCTTTTTTGTAGTCCTTTGGGTTACGCATCTCACTCATAATCGGCAGGAACGCACTGGTTCCCGAGGAGGAATAGAAAATAGTGCTTGCAGCCACCATACCGGCCGCAAAGCTCGGGCTATTACTGGTATAGAAACCGAGTTCAAAATCCCCTGTTTGTGGCGCGGCTGCGGGACGGTCTCGCTGGGTGACGCCGATGACAACGATGAGGACGGCAGCGTAGATGGAGATGAACCCGATGTAAGTCACCCAGCCAATATTATGGAACTTGCGCAGTGACGCTGGGATAGCAATGATAACGGCGGAAATCAGGTTCCACCATACCGTGCAGATGGCATGATGAGATAAGGCATTGAAAGCCGTGCCCAGACCAATAATCGCTGAGGACGTGCCAAGTAGATTTCCAATGATGAACAGAATGCCTGCAAGTTCTCTACAGAACACTCCCCCCACTGCCCCCGCCGCATCAGCGATAGAGTGGCAGCCACGATGTCTCTCGCGGAAGTTGCCCACTATGACAAAGCAGTATGTATTGAAGGCTCCGAATCCAAAGATGCACAGTGTCCCGCCGACAGCACCGAGTGTGTCTAGGGTTGTCGGCAGCGATAGGACCCCAACGGCGAAGACGACCTTGAGGAATAGGACGCTGGCTCTGAACCAGCCGACGGTACGGAATTCCACGCCATCCGCTGTCGATTGAAAGACCTCGTCAGAGTCATCGTCTGGCTTGGGGGGATCGTGGACAGGTAGCTCATCGTGGACAGTGTACGGGAGTACCGCGTCATTTATTGTTTCTGGCTGTTGATTACCCGACATGCTATCAGGCGCAAGAGGGGAATGAGGGAAACAGGATGAGGGGAAGTCATGGTTGGTCCCATTGAATTTATAGGGGCATTAGAATGTACCTTCTAGCTTATCACTGCCGGAGTTTTAGGTACAATAGACAGTGCGGGGACAGAAGTAGATCCATACCCTACAGCAAGAGCACCTTCCTAAAATGGTACAGGAACCCTACCAACAGAAAGAGAGCAGCGAACCGAGTCTTGAAAACACACCAGTAACGGCGTCAAAATGTGAGTCCGAGTGTTTGTATATCTGCGTAATTGTATAGTTTCACTGGCTGCCCCGGAACCCCACACCCTAACCCCGCAAACCTGGGGTCCTAGTGTACCCCAGGTCCTTATTTCCCCAGATTCTTTGGCAAACATGTTCAAGAACCGAGGGTGAGTGATATAGACGATGACGGGAAATTGGTTTCCGTACTGTTGACCCATTCTACATGGTTAGTCCAGATACTTCTAGTAAATAGGAATGCCAACAAATTTAACACCTCCTATGTTATTCTTTTCGATGTCTTATGCGTATTGTTGAATTTAAATAAGCTTTATCATTCATATCCATCTTGTCTCTACGAGGATAGAGTTTGACCCAAGCTTCTCCATCAGTAGCCTTGGAGGATTATTTTGGTTTTTATTGCAGTTAGACGGACATCGCTGCTTTTGATAAAACTCCCTAGCCTTGATGAGGTAGCTTTTCGTAGGTAAACTGCCACTTGCCCTTCAATTTAATTTCCCCTTTCCATTTATTTCGTCACTTTGGCCAGGAAAATCAGGGTATAATTTCCACTGACGCAGTACGCTGCGCAGTATTGGATGGACTATGCAAGGCATTCTGAGAGTGTAAGGGACACCTAGGAAATGGTTCCGAATTCCTTCCTTGAACGAGAGCAAGCATACACAGTCTGGGGTGAGATTTCTGACCCGGGTCAACCTTCCGTGGCATAATATACGTACAGTAGAGTTAGTGTTAGAAAATGGAGGTGATACCAATGCTTGAAGTGGTGATTACGGCAATGGTCTTCAAGCAGCTTCTTGTCAAGACCACAAGAAGATCGTCCAGCTACTTTTGGAGAGAGGAGCCGAAGTCAATGCCGAAGACGGTGATCAAGTTTGGACCCAAAGTTTGCGGCACAAAATGAGATTCGCAACAGCAGTGTACTACGAATCATTGTCTGGACTCACGAATACAGTAGAAGTGTTGTTAAAGATGGTAGATTATGTCAATGCCCGACGCCTGGATTATGGAAATTCTCTTCAAGTAGCTTCTTATTGAGAACACAAGGAGATCATCCAGCTACTGTTTAGAAAGGAAGCTGATATCAATGGGCAGGGTAGGGTTAAGACAGTCCTAGGTGTTTTTACACTCACTTGTAACTAGCCAGTAGTTTTCTTACGATTGATCAAATTAAGATTAAATTAGTTCTGGTATATCTATACCCAGAATGCCCTTTATCGTGAAACTTCTTATTACGCATATACTAATCATGGTTTTTGTTGGTATATTTGAGAAATGGCTTCATTGGCCGAAGGGCCGTCAGGCACCTTACTTCATGTCTAGTGCTGTTAGGGCTTTACACATAGCGCATAAATAACCCCCATTATCCTCTCAAAATTCACCATATGTCTCGTCATAATCCATTGTTTTCATTCTATACACGTGAATATAAAGACGGCACACCATCCCAGCCCACATACATTGGTTCAGACCTGATATAGTTATTCTCCAACTTCTTGGCTGTCTTTTCCTGTTCACAGATAGCACCATCAGTCCAATGAGGCTAGGACCCAGCAGGTCTGGTCTGAATGATTTTCAATTATAAATGCCCACTACAAAAAAAAGAAAGAAAGCAATTCAATGGCAAACTTAGCATAGAGAGTGCTGCACCCGTGTTAGCAAAGCAACATTTTTTGGTGGTGGATCAAACTGTGGTCGGTTTGCGCCACAGTTTGCCAGGATGTGCGGATTCGATACATATAATAACCACTACATCCCCCAAAAGATCCGACGAGCTACCAGAATTAGGTGTGACATCTGGTCGACTGGCATGCCATCCGTGACGGCATCGTACGTCAAGTTTGTATCGCTTAAAACATCCCTAATCCCAATTATTATAAGGCTTAAGATACTATTTCAAGTATATTAGTTTGCTAGGGACAATGGAAAGGAGATCGTCAGCGTTGGCTTCGTTGTCAGAAAGCGGTTCATGTAAATCGACTCGGAATGCTTTACCTCGATAACCAAGTACGGGGGTGCGTTCAGTTTCCATGGCTCAACAAAAATATGGGACCATGTAAGCAACATGCATTCATTAGTGTCGGGAAAAACCTTGGAAGACTTACTTACCCATTCCCCTCAACTGAAGGCCAATACGTACATAGGAAACGTGGAGTACCCCAGGCTGTTCCAGCGAACAACCTATCAAATAACCAACATCCATTGAGTCTAAGCGCGTTTAATACTGCAGCTGAAACCTGGATAATCCTACTGGAAGAAAAAGGTGGGGTCAACACTGTCTACAATTATGATGAGTTCTCAGAAATATTCCTTCATTGCGACCCTAATAAGCGCTTTTTGGGGTCTCTATCTTGGCAATGTAAGTACCTCGTATGGCTGCCCTTATACGAAGTAGATTTGCGAGAATTGACAACCAAGTACCCGGTATATTTCCGCACCGCACTGACTCCATTAAGTCAACAGAGCAACTAGCCTTCCGTTAAGCTCCGCCCTAAGTGTGTTAAGCGAGCGTGCCGTGCTATGGAGGCTCGAGCCAATGTTGAGCTTTTTAAGTGTAAGAAAATGTATAAAGACAGACCGCGGGGTCAATGAAAGAAAACACGACTCCATTCCAGCTCATTTTGAAGCGCAACCGGGAATTGATGGCAAAATGGTGCACTTCAAGGACTGTTTTTTGCTCTTTGGTGCGGCATGTGCTCATGCAGCCACCGTCCAGGATGACAGTTACTTCTACGGGCAGAGTCCACCTGTCTATCCCACTCCCAATATGACTGGGGTTGGCGGATGGGGAGACGCACTTTCCAAAGCTCAAGACCTGGTGGCACGTATGTCTCTGGAAGAAAAGATAAGTCTCACTGCAGGAGTTATGGACGACAACAGTGGCTGTGGAGGCAATATTCCGGCTATAAATCGGCTTGGTTTTCCCGGGATGTGTCTCCAAGATGGCCCAAATGGGATCAAGGGAGCAGAGTTGGTTAATGGCTATCCATCCGGTATTCATATTGGCGCGGGGTATGATATTGCTTGAGATCGGATGCGACGGCCTTTGCTAACATGGATACAAGCTGGAACAAAAGCCTCGCTTATCACCAGGCGCACGCTATCGGCGGGGAGTTAAGAAGAAAGGGCGTGACCGTAGCACTTGGTCCACCGGTCGTCGGTCCACTTGGGCGAATTGCTCTTGGAGGACGCAATTGGGAAGGCTACGGCAAAGACCCATATCTCAGCGGCATCATGGGAGCTGAAACTGTTCGAGGTGTGCAGGACAATGGGGTTATTGCGGTTGCAAAGGTAAGGAGCCATGTCACTCTTTACCATGTTTTAACTCAGCTTGATTAACCTATTTTAGCACTTCGTGGGCAACGAACAAGAGTTATACAGGAACCCTCGTCCAGATGCGGTCACTAACAGAACCGTTGAGACCAGCTCTACTAATATGGATGACAAAACTATGCATGAGCTTTACATGTGGCCGTTTGCCGATGCTGTACACGCCGGTGTTGCAAGTGTTAGTAAGTTTTCACGCCCTGCTTTTGTACTCTACTGGCACATTCTTTACTAACCATACAATCATCGATGTACAGTGTGTGCGTACTAGCGGCTCAACAATAGCTATTCGTGCCATAACAGCAAATCCCTCAACGGCCTCTCGAAAACCGAGCTGAATTTTCAAGGGTTCGTAGTGAGTGACTTGTTTGGCCATTACACTGGTATTGCGAGTGCCATGGCTGGCCTTGATATGGCCATGCCTGATAAGGACCTGTATTGGGGTGCCAATCTTACGAACGCAGTGCACAACGGGTCCGTTCCAGTATCCCAAATCAACAATATGGCTACAAGGATTATGGCAGCGTGGTATCTCTCTGGTCAGGATAATCAAAACCTTGCACCAGTTGGAATTGGGATCACTGCAGACTATCAAAAACCTCATCCCGTTATCGATGCCTGAGACCCTAACGATGATGCCCTCCTTCTCGAGGGAGCCATCCAGGGACATGTCCTGGTTAAAAATGTCAACAACGCCCTCCCATTGTCGAAACCACGTATACTATCGATTTACGGGTACGACGCGAAGGTTGCAAACACCAATCTTGCAATGGCTGGGGTAAACGGCTGGACTCAGGGGCTTCAGGCACAGAATTACAAGAGTATTGTATGCGGCTTTGGTCCGACTGGTGGTAACTGCCCTCCGTTTGCTCCTATTGCCCCCAAAGGGACTCTGATTGGTGGTGGTGGCTCTGCTGCAATTACGCCCGTGTACATAAGCAGTCCCTTTGATGCATTGGAGGACCGCACACGCCGAGATAGAACGCAATTGTTTTGGGACCTTGAGGGTACTCAAGTAACTAACACGGAGACTGATGCCTGCCTTGTTTTCGTCAACGCAGCTTCGTCCGAAGGGGTGGATCGCCCGGCATTGAGAGATGATTACACGGATGGACTTATCCTTGACGTTGCTTCACAATGCAACAATACGGTGGTCATTATACACAATGCAGGTGTCCGATTGGTTGATCAATGGATTGATCACCCGAACGTTACCGCTGTGATATTTGCACATCTGCCTGGCCAGGACTCCGGACAAGCCATTACCAAGATCCTATATGGAGATACGAGCCCAAGTGGAAAACTTCCTTATACTGTTCCTCATAACGAGTCAGATTATGGAGCGCTATTCAACCCAGTCACACGTAAAGACTGGGACCGGTATTTCCCACAGGACAACTTTACCGAGGGGGTCTTTACTGACTATCGTGCATTTGATATGAACGGCATCGTTCCTCGATTTGAATTCGGATTTGGTATGACATACACAACTTTCAGGTATTCAAAACTTGGAATACGTTATACCGCGGATCCACCCAAGCTCTCAGAGTATCCAATTGGGCCCGTGATCCCAGGTGGCAATGCTGACCTTTGGGACACCATTGCAGTCGTAACGACTGATATTACGAACACTGGTCGAATGGAGGCAGCAGAGATTGCACAGCTCTATATCCAGATTCCTGTTGAAGGCCAGCCACTTCTGCAGTTGCGAGGCTTTGACAAGGTAACAGTGCCTCCTGGCGATACCAAGACTGTTGAATTCAATATCAGGCGTCGTGACATCAGTGTTTGGGATGTTACTTCTCAGAAGTGGAAATTCATGGTTGGAACCGAGTATCCTATTTTTGTCGGTGCTAGCTCCAGGAATATTATGTTAAACGGGACGTTAGAGCTGTGAGAATAGAGACTGGTCTTGCCCCCGACACCCAGGCATCTTTCCTGCCCTATCAGCAATTGTGAAAATGCTCGGTCCGGAAGCAGGTAAAACAGCTAGAGAAGTTGGAGGAGAGAAGATTTGCCAGATAATCACGTTGTATGAATTAAAGGCTGTAGGCAGAGCGATGGATATGGGCAGTATCGAAGTTGGAAAAAAGACGAGTTTTGTTGCTGTTGATCGAGACTTGAGCCGGGGTGAATTCGCTAGCGCAAAAGTACTGAAGATTTGGTTTGAGGGAATGGTTGTTTGGGAAGACATAAAGATGGTGATACAATAGAAAGAGAACCCGCCTGTCTTTCTTTAGAATGGTTTAATGTTATGAAAGATAATCTACCCTTCTCTTAGACTGCTTATGCTAAGCTTCATAGATTTGGAAGTATCCCGCTTATTGCCCTCTTGGACTCTTCTGTAGACTTACATTCTATGTGAAATAGAGCGTCACACATCTGATGACATCTTCTTCTGGCTGCTCAGTCACAAATAACGGGTATGTCACGGGAAACCAATGATACCTTAAGAACGCATTCCGAGCCTCGGTGGGGGGGTGATAAATGCTCCAACAAGTATCCCGTTGACCCAGTTTTTCATGAATAGCAACTAAGCCTTGAGGAGAAGGAATGATCCTGTACCACAAAAGGGAACTTTGACGAACGATTGTAAGGTTTCAGTTATTACAGCCTTGCGACGGTATTCTAAGACGCCATCACAGTGACTCGAGAACTCAAAAAGCAGTACCTTTGGATTGATGTACTTTGTATCAAACAAAGAGACAACCATGCTTGGGAATTGAGGGTAAAAAGATAGAACAGTGTTCTCGTCTGCTTACTGCACTATTGCAATAAAACCAGCACTCCATTGGGCCCGTCTAGATACCAAACCCAGAAAATAGATAACGCCAATACCGAGCTTATGGACCACATAGACCCCAATACCTCTATCAGTTGAGAAATATATTACGAAAAGGTCAAGTCTTCTCACTTCACCTGCTGTTGGAACGTCAGAAAAGCAAACTAACAAATTTCAGGGGCTTATAGAAGATGTAACGAAATTAGAGATACCACAAGGAGGCACGCGTTTTGCCACAGCTTATTATTCTTTTGGTTCACTTTGCATGCCTAGAATCCTCTCCACCATTCCTCTGCATCTGGAGGTTTCCTCGGTCATTCATAATCCGCCCACGGCAATGCCATTTCTTTTGCATTTTCTATGAGATTAGCTCATAGCCCGAATGAAGCACAAGCAAGTGACTCACAGTAGTTCAAAAACCGATTGCTGGCTCAATGGTCTGACCAATCAAGAAAATGGGGGTGCTTATTGCTGAAGCGAGCCACATCCTCCATGATCTCCGCAACCTCGGGGCTTCCAAAAGCCGATTTCATGCTGTCTTCGCTTTCCCAAAAGACTTCATTCCCAAACGTCTAGAGTGGGGGCGCACCATCTAGTCCTGGGAGATACTTGGTGACTGACCAGCCCTGAAGGCCGTACTTGGACCAGTGCTTCTCAATAAGGGTCATGTGGGTCTTGGTATAGTAGTCGACATCATACTTGGCGTCGGCATCGTTGGGAAGAACGACAGTCACCGTAAAAGCCATGGTGAAAAGCTGCGGTAGACCTTGGCGAGATAAAACTGTACAAGATCCAGAGGGTGTGAAAGTATACATGTAAGTGAAAATTATGTGAAATGGAAAAGTATAGAATGATTTATAGCTTTTTTCATCGGTCTTAAACACTTAGCTCCGCATGTATATGGCCGGATATTGGACTGTATTCTTAAGCCGGAGAGTCTACTACGGAGTAATCCTGCTAACTATGTGATCTCCAAGATTCGATTGTAGAAATTCCAGTTATCAAATTGTGAATTTAAGCTGCAAACACTATATATCAATATCCCATAGCTATCCAAGTGGTCAGTCTTCTCTGAATATCCAAATAAATTTTACTTGGCTCATTTGTCGGTGTTTTGTTTTCTATGCCGGTCGTCATGGCCGTAAGTAATAAGCTATCCCGTCCTACGGGCAAACATACTATATATATACCCACTTCTTAGGGTTCACGCTAATGCGAGATGCTTACTGTGGAGCCGGGCAGATCGCGCCAATGAGGAACCTTAGTTGAGGGCCGTAACCGTACCAAATTAGCCATTCCCACGGCTAGAGCTGTCAGCAGAAAAGCCATTAGAACCGTGTCTCGCTAAACATTTTGAGGTTCTCTCCCTCGTGATTTATTGCGTAGAATGAGGGGAAAATTCTTGGTACAACTGGCTTTCTTTTTACGGATGTAAGGTATACATTGACTGGGGTTAACTAGAATCTAAACCTTCAAATCCAATGTGCAAAGGCTCTAATTCAACTTGAAGAACCCCTTACACAAGCCCGACGAAGTAAACACCCCTCGAGGATCAACGCTCTTTTGAATATTCCTAAGTCTCTGAACATTTTGCTCTCCGTAACCCGCAAATGGGTCTTGCTGGTTACTTGCGTAATTGATATAGCGCCAGCGATGATCCTTTGCTGCATTTTTAGTGGCTGCAGTGGCTCTTCCAATCCATCTGTTGATAAAGGCGTTCATAGCGTCGTCATCTTCGGCGTTGTCCCATTTCGTAAGTAGGAGAACAACTGAACGTTCAGTCAGTAAATGTTAAGGTTGTTTCATGTCTTGCTACAAAGGAGGGAACTGAGTTGGTGACATACCAGTTAGCGGTCCGTCGGCATCTATACCAGATGCACTTCCTCCTCTCTCTTTCTGGGAACGGATGGAAGCTTCATAGACTGGTTGCATGACAACCCTTGGAGTGAAGCCTGGTTTCATCTTGACTGATTGGATTTCTTCTTTCATGATATCCTGGATTTTCCTATCAAGGTCTGGAGATGGGTAGTATGTTACAGTGGAGAAGTGGTTCCTTATATCAGTCAGCTTCGTTGTTCACTCAATGAATGATAATCTTGGTGAGTTGGGTAGCGTAGCATACCGATCTCCAGGCGGATCTGCCGAGTCGACCTCCTCGCTAAATTTGCTCGGCCAGTCAATCCGGTTTGTATCAGACTCAAACTGGATCTGGTTCAGCTCCTCAAATGGCACAGGATTCATGATTGGCTGTGAATATTCCTGCGTGAAGGAAATATCAAACTCGTCGGTCGTCTGATTATACCCAAGACTGTAATAAAATGACATTGCAGTGTCGTTTCTCCAGTCTGTCGTTAGCTTGTACGCTTGCTCTATGATAGAATCGCTTTTATCTGCTGTGTAGGTTCTCGCTCCTGAAAAATACTGGCGCTGAGGAACTGCTCTCATAGTCATGTGTGTCACAATGCCAAAGTTATTCATCCCTCCACGCAGGGCGAAGTAGAGATCCGGTTGGGTGTTTTCGTTGACAGTCACTATAGTGGCATTGGGGAGGACAAGCTTATATAGTCAGCAAGTTATGCAGCAGGCAAAAGGGGTAAGCGCTTCAATTCATCCATACCTCATATTCAAAAACGTTGTCCATTGCCATTCCATAAATTGGAGAAAGATGCGACAACCCTCCCCCAAGAGTATAACCCCCAATACCAACATCTGCTGCTCTCCCACCAAGGACAGTCAAGCCATGCTTCTCAAGGTCCGAATACAAACTGTGCAATTTATGACCAGTCCCCAACCTCACAGTCTTCTGATCCGGTGAGATCTCAGTAGCTCTCATCCTTGTCAAGTCAATAGTGACACCACCCACTGAGACGGAGTCATCACGATGCTGAGCATGGCCACCGGACTTGACGGCGAAGTTGCAGGATTCTTCCAGGGCTATACTCAACATTCCTGAGACATCTTCTGTAGAGGTGGGCAGGACTCGACAGGCTGATTGGACTTCTTGTTGTTTGGCGTCCCAGATAGTGATATTTCCGTTTCCTGGGGAATGTGTAGCTGGTCCGAAGCTATTGGCGAGGCGAGAGCACTATTATATATTAGACATGGTGGAAAGGGAACAAGGAATGGGGGTCAAGACTTACTGCTCGTACACATTCAGGTTTCAGGGTCTCCTCTTGCCTAGGTCCATTTATTGAAATAGCAATGGCAGGCAAGAAAGCAGAAACGACAAAAAAGGTCGACTTCATCATTGCTAACCGACTGTGTACAAAGCAAGCTTGCTGGCAGTGTTCCTCATGAAATAACGAAGGGACGGAATATCGCTATTTATCCTCTTACCATTGTACTCCGGTAAATTGGAACAGCCGATCTCCACAATAAGCATCTTGCATGTACCGCAGAAAATATGTACCTGGATTATGGACAAGACCTTGGCATATTTTGTTGAATTAAACTCAGACCCACCGTAAGCAAGATGCATATTAACGTCATGATACTGGATAGCAACATTGGCATTGCCAGACACGGATGAATACTACGGTATATAGAAGAGAAAGGGAGTCCAAGTGGAAGAACGGAAGAAGCATTGCAATTGCAACTTGATCCGCACGTTCACAATGGCAGTCCACATGTCACTATTCTTACTTGCCACTCTCTTGTTAACCTCCCTCGGAAGGTCCTTCAGTCCCGATAGTTCGCAGAATCTACAACAAATCTACCAATTCCCTAATGGGACTTGGGCGGAAAACATCGCTATCCGACCTAATGGCAACATCCTAGTGACGCTAGCGAGCACCCCCGAGCTCTGGGAGGTCATTCCTCAATCTCAGAAACCCAACCAGGCGCGACTAGTACACCATTTCCAGGGGGCTCAAATGGCCACTGGTATAACCGAACTCGAGCCGGACTTGTTTGTGGTGGCAACCGAGAAGTCAGTCTGGAGTGTTGACTTCAACCAAGAACGCTCTTCCTCTCGCACACCCTTACAAATCGCGAATATCTCCGCTGCTGGCAGTCTCAACGGCATGGCAACATTAAACGCCGAAACCCGAACGGTGGCGATAGCTGATTGCGAAGCTGGGCTTGTGTGGAAACTCGATACCAACACCGGAGAGTATACTGTCATGCTCAAAGACGAGACCATGGCCGCAAATACAGAGATGGGTGTTCTACTTGGTATCAATGGACTGCGGGTGCGCAATGGCTATGTTTACTATGTCAACACACCGGAACAACTCTTCTGTCGTATCCCCGTGGACACGGCCACCGGAAAACAACTTGGGCCACGAGAAATCGTCAGTGAAGATATATTATGCGATGATTTTGCGATCAGTGCTCAGGGTGTCGGGTATCTAGCGGGGTTCAGGGATAATGTCGTTACCCGTGTGTCTCTGGATGGAAGACAGCAGATTGTTGCTGGCAGCCGTGACTCAAGGGAGTTAATGTCAGCTACTTCAGCTGCTTTCAGACGGCATCAGAAGTCGCATGTGCTTTATATCACGAATGGAGGGGAGACTCCCAACGCAATGACCAATAGTACCGCAACGAGGGGGGGAAAGGTCACGGCGCTGCTTCTCCATTCCTAAAGTCATCGAATAACGAGGCTGCTAGCCTGTTATAGAGAAGCTTGACAAATAGGACCAGCTAATCGAGGGCTGAAGTGTTATGTTCATTAGGGTCAGGTGTATATACGTGATATTCTTGTCCGGCCTCAGCCACTTTTGATCCAGAGTAAATGTTGGTTAGACATTCTGTGGTCCATGAAAAATGCATGTTTTGACACAATATCAAACTACAACTCAAGGAGACAATAAAGCATCGATCTGAACACACTAAGGAGCATTCCAGCTGGCTGTACATACACTATAGAGTGATACTTCTTTCCTTCTGAATGCTCTGATGCAGGTGGTGCAAAAAGGAAAACTGAAAACATAGGAATGGGGCATAGTATATATTGTAGATCGAAACTGCAGAAAATAATACTTATTCTTCAGGCAATGGTTGGACAGCCGATAGTTATGGAAAGTGGATTTCACATGCAACGAGTTACTTGAACTCTAGGAAGAAACAAGGAGAGGAAAGGGGAAATTACTCCTGCAATGGGTCTGGAACATAGATTGACTGATTCCATTTCGGTGCCCGATTCTCCAGTGCCCACTGGTGGATCACGTCGAAGTCACGACAGGTGTGGGTGACATTTGCCTGAGGTCGAGCATTTCCACTTTCCTCATCCCACTTCCAGATTACAGTTGAGATGTCTGATGAGCACATCAAGCTCTGCCGAATTGAGTCGATGCAGTGGTCAAGGTGGCCTATGCCCTTGAGCCCATCATCTTCTGTACCACTAGTGTTTCTGGCGCCGTGTGAACCGTGGCCATCCACCCCCCATATTTTGAGGCGGAGCTGGTTCTAGATTTGTATAATCTGTTAGTCTGGCCTCCATCAAAACAATCACTGCTTTGCGAGGGAGGATACCAAGCAATGTAACTGATGGAACACATCAATTCCAACAACATAATATCCCGGGGCCTCAGGGATCGGAGTCGTCTTCACTGGTAGCTTCGCTGCTTGTTCCATAGGAATCATGGAAATGCCGGCTGCAGGACGTCAGCAAATCAAGTTATTAGAAAAATGATGCTTTCCTGACCTTGGTAAAGATCCTCCCATGTCTGACGATTCTCATCTGTCGGCCTCCCCATGTATTTGGTCGTGTGGTTTCCAAACCCGGAGTCAAAGACCCAGGTTTTATACCGAACGAGATGCTGTACCGGGGCTGATCAATCACTATTAGTACCAGATCTTTATTTATGAAGCATGGGAACAAAATACAGTAGATCTCGTTGGGGATCCAATAGTTCTTCGTGTTCCGCAAGAACATGGGAATCATGATGAGGATGAGGATGAGGGCAAAAATACCCATTACAACCCATTGCGCGATGAGCACTCGCTGCAACTGCTTGCACTGCCTCACATGAGCCTCCAAGGGTATGAATCCATCATGATCATTCAGAAAATGCTTCCGCTCTTCATCCGAGTCAGTTGAAGGCCTACTGTAGCGACTCTTGTCACCGGACATGATTGACAGGGCTGAATCGTAGGCCCAGGAGTTCGGGAGATTGCCAGTGAAAATAATAAAAAAGAGAAATTTAGAAGGTCTGAATTATCTGAGGCCCTTTTCCCCGGCCGGTCGAACCCAGGCCCCTCACCCCTTGCAGATGTTCCGGGCTATCCCTTCCTCGGGTCGTTCGCATGCTACCACAAATCCAAGTGTGCCAACGCCTATACTACCACGAAGTACGGAGTATACACGTGAAGTTTGGTCGCCACTAATGTCCAGGCTGCTCCGTTGTTGTTATCATCGATGCATCCATTGTTTCGGTGCTTTCTAGCCGGATGTACAATCTCAATGCGTGACAGGACCATTCAGACAAGTACACCGCATCAAGGGTACACTCTTTCCCAACCTGGCCTGGTTTGTCGACCATGCTCTTGTTGGAAGATCTTTAACTTCCAGAATTTGTAGAAACCGGTCAACACTATTGATGTGGTGGCAGATAGTCCAGTCACAATCGCCGTAAGGAGAGCCATGGTTTTTTAGTGAACTATCAATCAAATTTGGTCTCAACTAGTCCCCATTGCCTTGCTTTCGCTGTTGCTCTGTCAGCATTCAGCATTGGGGTTTAATCTTCCCTATCTATGCCTTTATGTTTGAGATTGAAGCTCCACCTTATTATTTCTATCCCTGTCAAGCATCACACAGGTGCTAGTCTAAGTAGAGCAGGCATTGTTCTGTTGGATCTGGACTGACAGTACTAGTTAAAACCGCTTAAAAGCGGTCATGGCCCTTTTTGTAGTCTAGCGGTATTATTCAGGTCTAATAAGCAGGCATTGTTCCTGTTCTCTTCTTCCTACTATGTTAATGCAAGAGCTCAGATGAGCACCTACAAACCACGCACTCAGGTAAGGAAATCTTAAATTTGAACTTAAATGGTCTCGAGGACAACATTGATCTGTGTCTCCTTCATCTAACCGCCTTTGTTACCTCAGTAGAATGGAAGGCGCAGCCCTAATCGATACACCATCGCTCAGCTGCAACGAGTACTCCAAGACTTAAGCACAATATACTGAAACTGCTTGGTACAGTGACGTCTTAAGCTAGTTACTTGAATTTCATCTATGTGCCACGTCCCTCGACAGGCAAGATGAGAATACTGGTCAAGAATTTGATGGGACAGTTGACAAAGACCTCTGGTTCAAACTAAGAGAGAATTGTAAATCCCTTCGGGGATTCAGAGGGAATTGGCTCTCGTTAAAAAACTTGGTAGCGTGGAATTCATTAAGGTGGGCTCTTCTCATACCATTTACTCCGTACTGCACGTTTAATTGCAGGTTGGGATAAGGTGAAGCTAATGCATGTCAATAGGATCTGCTAAGTGGGGCACACCAGTATGTATACAAATTTACAAAAAGTATGTACAAAGTAAGCCATTCAGTTCAATGTTTGGGGAAAAAATCAATGCCATCAATTCACTGTGAAGATTATTTCATCCTGCAAGATTCCTTTTCTTTTCTTTTCTTTCTCTTCTTCTCTTCTTCTCTCTCTTTCTCCACTACGGCCCGCCTTTGGCACTTTTCTTCCCCTTTTCCATGGTTCCGTAGCGGCCGTTTTTCTGCTGTCTTTTGTGCCTGATACTCGTCTCTAACTCTCGAATGACCACTCAATATGGCGTCTGGCGCGCAAGGTCCGGTCCATACTCTGATTGTCTATGGTGGCAGTCGCACTGATATAGCCATCGCCACCGACTTTGTTGCTATTTCCAAAAAGTTCCTCAATGATGGCCTGGGCCCTCTTTGCCTCACTGGGACAGACCTTCGGGACGTCATGGACATTTGTCCGTCCCTTGTTTTCGGTCGTGCTGATTTGGGGAACCGAACAACTGTTTACAACATGCAGGAGGCTACACATAATCGTTTCTATCGCATTGCCAGCAACGAAGGGCTGAAGAGGGATATTTTCAGGTGGATTGAAAATGTCTGTAACATCGTACGCCCGGGAGATAGAATTATTACCGTATTCCTTGCCCATGGCAGGAATGACACCCACGGCCTCAAACTAATCACGGGACGTCAAACTGAATGGCTGGTACCAGAGGAAATTATTACTGCGTTTTCTACCCTTCCGCCCAATGTGCGCTTGTTGGTTGTGAACGAAGGTTGCTATTCTGGACCATGGTCGGAGAATGCCCAAACGTTCACCAACAATGGCCAGGATGTTCTGGTGGAGGCGGCAGCACGGGGGGATGAGGAGTCATACGATTACCTTTCTCCCTTGGGTAAACGACGTTGCTCAATGTTTGCAACGGCATGGATTCGAGAGCTGGAAACATATCCTGAGGGCCAAATCGCACAACATCACCAGAGAATTAAAGAAGAGATGGAGTTTGTTCCCCCTCACCAGGAGAAAAATATGCCAGTGACCGGTACCAGCACACGCAACTTGGCTTTCCATAACATTTCCCACTTCATTCTCTCGCCCAATATTGCTCTTGCAATCATGCATTCTGCCACAAATCAACAGAGGCATGAGAGCACCCTTCGTGCACGTTCCAACGCCCGCACCTTCTGGGCCTCGCTTCGGCGTTTTCCAATGGGAGGCCCCGGAGCCGCAAATTCTGCGTCTGACGACTCCGACATGGAGGCTGTTTTAATGAAGAACTATCTCATTGATCTTGGAACTCAGGCCCAGGCGCAGGACAACAGCTCCCTGGCCACTGCGTGTGAGGTCGCCTTAGAGGGCAGAGGTCAAAAGCTTAACCTCCAAAAAAGAGCCGTCAAGACTATTCTCTGGCAGCAGCTCCAGATGGAACGTATCGGCACTTTCCTCCAGGATCTGTTTGACAGAAATCTCATCGGTTACCTTTTCGAAGTTGACGAAGCCAAAAAAGCCCTTCGTAGCCACAGGGAAGAAGGGCATCCAATACCAAAGTTTGCAAGGCTCTCCAACACCACTGAGATCTCAAAACTCATTGCTCCCCTCTGGGAGGATGGTTTCATTGATGTGACATTCAATGATGGTGTTTCCTGGCTCATGGATACACTTGCCTGCAATCAGCTTTTGCTCTCGTCTAACTTTGACATGGAACAGATCGAGCCTGTCATTCTTGATTTTCTTCGGAACTCCTTCGGAATGAACTGAATGCAGAGGAAATGCACAGCTTTAGGTGTGTGACGGTTGACGAGGCGAGTGATTTAACTTGATGATGCTACGGTACAATTTGCTTGTTGCTCTGAGGAACTGCTATAGGAACCTGTGGCTCTCCGTGGAGGAATTTTGTATTTTCGCTTTATCTAATCACAGGATAAAACCATTTACTGGATACAAGTACAACAGCTGAGCCTACTACAATGGTAATAGAATAGAAAGTTTCAAAATCCCCTTTCCTTCATTTTATTACTATGTCCTAGAAGTTCAGGCCTGCTGGTGAAGACGGCCAGAGAAAGCCTGACAGGCTATGTGTAATCTTAAGAAGGAAAGGACATAAGATAAAATGCAAATTGGTTTTAAACCTGGAGTCTTTGTGAGGTTTCCTCATTATCAACCGGCCACAGGCAGGCAGGCAGGGCAGGCGTAATTGATGATGATGCGGTGATGCTTGAGGACCGCTTCGTAGAGTTTGTGTTGACGCCGTACGGTAGTCACCCTTAAACTAAGTAAAAAGCTAAACCTAACAATCTGAATCCAGCGTGCCCGCTGGAGGCATGGACTGCACCTATAAAAAGCAACCGGTTTAGGATGAAGCTGCTAGTTAGATATTGTTGGCATTACCAAGCTGAACCCGGATCTTTTATGCCGCCTTCTTTCTTAAGCATGAGGATACAGAATCTTACACATAGGCATTAGAGAATCTTAGAGATATATATCAGCAATATAGTCAAGTCCCTTCCACCAACAACTGTTATCACTGATAATGATCTGATCTTGCTCTTCTTGCTGCATTGCATCGTCTGCTCTAGGTCAACTAGCTCTAGATGTGAATATATCTACATTGAAGTATTCCCAAATCCTAGCCTGTAGCCGTGATGGATTCTACCAGATCAGCGTCTGTTGTCTGATGCCCAACTGACGAAGCCTACTTATCCCGGTGTATTGCAGGGGAAGACGCCCCCCACTACTCCCGCTTTGTATTTGAGCCTCTGTTTAGCCATTGTAAGTAAGCGAGCAGGCAAAGGGATCACACTCAGAGGGTAGTCGAGGCAAGACTTACTATGTCGTTGACACTGGCATATGTACCACCGCCCAGGACAACAAGACCGATTATCAAACAGCCGGCATTGAGGGCAGCCAGAACCAGGTTCTTTGGCGAAGTCCATTTGCCCGAACGGATGAACATGAACCACATGATGGGCGGGAAGTAGAAGGTTAAGCCGGAGACAAAGAGGGAAGAGGAAAGCGACAACAAGTTTGTAAAGAAAGGGATGACTTCAGCAACAACCCAAGCAAGAACAGTGAAAGTCGCAATAACCATCAGCCAAGTAATCCATCCCATCGGAGTATTGACGAACCGGAGGGTAGAGTGCTTGAATATCCGGCCGTGAATCAAACGGCCCGCCACGACAGAATTGATCGAACCACTGATGAAGATCACAGGCAGGGCGACACCATAGGCTATCCTGCTCACCAGATCCCCAGCAGACGATAGGGCAGGGTTCTCAACATCCTGACCGACGAAGCGATAAACCAGTGCGCCAGTCACAGTGTAAATGAAGATCTCTGTGAGACCAAGGGCCCAGATTGACTTGACGTAGTCCTTTGGTGTGTGCATTTCATCCATGAAGGAGAACTGGCACATGGCAAATGTATAGGCAAAGATGATGTTTCCGACTGAGACGAAGCCCTCGGTAAATGTGACGCCCTCTTTGGGCCATGCGGACCAATTGACGCTAGAAAGTCCACCTGGCTGTTCAGAACGCTGAACACCAGTAGCGATAATGGTGATACCAACAGCAGTGAGTATGGAAGCAAAGTCAACATAGCCAAGGATTGCCATTTCAGAAAAGCTCGGCGGCACTGCTAGAAGGAACAGGATTATAGCTGAGACAACGGCAAAAAGGATAGAGCAAATATTACTCTTAGTGATTGTGATAAAGGCAATAGTGCCCGTTATGGTATGAGAGGAGACCATTAATAGAAGCTGTAGGAGTAGCATAGCACCGAGTAATTCATAGCCAAAGCGGCCCATCATCAGCTGGCCTGCGTCACCGTAATGGGCGATGTGCGGAAACTTCAATTTCATCTGGCCAATCACGTAACTTGTATAGATAGAAATAAATCCGATACCAACGCAGCAAAGAACGCCAGGTACCATACCAAGCGTAGCGAAAGTGGACGGGATGGACAGGCATCCGAGGGCGACGGCCTCAACGATCAGAACAATGGTGAGGCGCTTCCAGCCTAGGCGACTAAACTTTTGTGTGCCATGTTCGTAGATAGCTCTCTCCCTTTCACTTATTTTGCCAACCTCGTCGTCGAACACTGGCGACGCTGGGCGAGCCTTTTCGTTGTTCTCAATGTCGACTTGTTCCTCCATGATCCGGTTGGAGGCATCATTATCAATGTCGGAGATGCCATGTGAGCGGTGCATCGTGGAGAGGATTGGAAGAGAAAAGCTGGCGGGGGAGAAGGGTTGCTCTTCCCTATCGGACCACTTCGTTTGAGTGTTAAGATGAGGTCCATTCCGAGCGTGAGGCTGGATAGTTATACTTCAGAAGCGGCTGGCTACAGTTGACACTGATCTACATACAGCTATTAGCGGTCTCAATATCTAGCAGAAATGCAGGAGGAGAAACCCGCGGAAAGCATAATAACTTTTACAGTCAAACCCCGCGTTGACTAGTTACGTTCCCCACTTGGTGCAATTTGGCGTTGGCACCGATTCTCCTTTTTCTTTATAAAATCCCCTTCAATGGGACGATATTCGGCACTTATACGATACTATTTTACTCCGGAGTAGGTGAAAGTGGGGTATCGACTAACCGGGGCCCCACGGTACATTATTCTCGCCTAATCTTTCCCGCGAATGCGGGGGAAGAGCCCGGGGAAAGGTGTACTATTGCCTGTTAGAACCGCACAATCGCTTAGAATACTATATTAGGTAGTCCACGGTCTTATAGAATCCTAGATAGCTTCATTTTGCAAGAACCAGAAACGGATCGAACAGACGGACTAATTGAATGGACGAAAACTTTTTGGCTACGGTTGAGGTCACGAAGACCCGAATGGCTGAGATAGAAAGGGAGCTACACTGCTACAGAATGCCCGAGTGCTCGACCGGCTCAATGTATATCAATACCTTCACGTCCAATTCAAGCACATACGACCATAGGGTGTGGAAAACAGGGCTTCCCGTCCGCTCAGCCGTACTTAAGCCACACGCCGGCCGGTTAGTAGTTGGGTGGGTGACCACCAGCGAATCCCGGCTGTTGTATGTTTTTGTTTTTTTAGCGAGCAAAGCGAGCATGTATTTTATTTTGCAAGTGAAGCAAGAAGAGTTGGACTGGGTATTTTCTTATGTTCCCAGTCCTGAAGTCACAGTTGTACGTGGCTCAGAAAATGTTCCTTGTTCAGCTACATCCTCTACCGTTCTGTATCTCGGCCGCTACGGACAGGGAAAGAGCACCGCTAGGTACGTTCAAGAGTATCGAGTAAGCTGCGGATAAATCTAAAAGATCAGCCATTTTGTTTCAGTAAGAAATTACAAATGAGAAACGATTTCAGATCCTCGTGCAGTTGTCGTCAGAGGGAAGTAAAGTAAGATCATGCTCTCGCCGGCCCTAGGTATGGATAATATAGTCGATCGTATAGTTGCATCTGCTCCATCTTCGCACAGACATCCCAGTTGACTCCACCGCGCTTGACAGCAGGCTTACTATCCCAATGAAGGACATTGTGGGTGGCATCATTTCCTCGGCGTGGGTATACGACACCGTCTTCCTGCATCACTTTGCCGTACCGAACGAAGTCTGCGTACAAGTCGACAGTGGACCGCGCCTTCTCCCAATATTCAATTTCATTCAAGCCCTGTACAGAGTTATTATTATACCTCGCAGAGCCAAAGATCAATGGAAGCTCGGAGCCATGGCAGATTCGATTCGTTCCCGTGCCGCAGATACGCCCAGGGATAAACTGGGGGACGTTCATTTCCCAAGTAAGTTCCCATGTGTCCCTGACGTGGCTCTGCACACCCGAGGCGTAGATCTCGCTGTTGCAGCGGTACCAATAATTAGTGGTGAAGTTGACAAACTGGTCGTCGATATTACTGAGATTTTCGAGGGATCTAGTGAAACCTAGGACAGGCGTATTAAGGACTTCCTGGGTTCGATTCTCTCCTAGGAGGAAAGTTGAGAGGTACGCCTCCGAGTTTGAGAAGTTCGCAGGGGTATACTCGAAGGTCGCATTCTCTTGGAGAAACAACCCATAGTCCTCGCGATTGTAGGAAATAACCGTTGGGACATGGTTAAAGTGGCCAGAGTTAAGGCCCGTGTCCCAATCTTCAGTTAGGAGATCACCGTCGATAAAAGGACGGAAAGGCTCTATCCAAGAGACTTTGCCTCGAGGGAACATGTCCTGGGCTCTCTCAAAAAGTCTATCTTGGAGCTCAACCATTTGCTTCCCCGTAAGGTTGAATTTCACACATTCATAGTCAGGACAACCAGAGATATTCAGAAACAGCGCCGAAAGTGCCTTTATAACCGGAGGTCGTTGCCACCCGGAAAGGGTATTCCCGGATTCGACCCAGGCGTGCCTGAAAAGACCCCTAGATGCAGGGCTCTGGATGTGTGACATGACAGAGGTACCGCCTGCAGAGTGCCCAAGAATAGTCACCTGGTTTGGATCACCCCCCTAGGGCGAAATGTGATCTTGTACCCATTGCAACGCCATGACCTGATCGCGCATTGCCTGGTTAGTCCCCGTCGATCCTTTATGCTCGAAGTCTGTAAGCCATCCTAGAGCACCCAAGCGATAGTTTAGTGAGACCACAACCATGGACTGCCGGCTTGCAATGTTCATTCCGAGGTAGGAGGGGAAAGAAGAACCTCCATAATAATAAGATCCACCATGGGTCCAAACCAATACCGGAAGTGAGCCAGTTCCGTTTAGCGGGATCGTAGGGGTGTAAACATTCAGATAGAGGCAATCCTCAGATGTGGTCATGTTTACTTTCACTCCGGGGTTGTTGGTTAGATCTTGCTTCATGCTAGTCAGTATAGATCCTTCATAAGATGTAATGTAGACCTTACTGGACAAATTGGCTTGAACGTGGTAGCATCGTATCCACGTGCATTCGTAGTGGGAAGAGATTCCATTTTCTCTGGATTTTGCAGTCGTCGAGGCCCCACAGGTGGTTTAGCATAAGGAATTCCTTGAAATCTGGCCGCGAGGCGATCTCTGAATCCCCTAACTAGCCCCTGGGTCGTGTTAATACTTATTGGCTTCACCGCGGGAGGTATATCCACGGCTCTTTGAAACGGTGCTGTGTTGGTGCAAAGCCCTTGATAGCGATTTTCACAAGGTGCCAAGTCAATTGATGAACTGCCCTGGCTGAACCTATAGCATTTTCCATTTTCCCACGAGAGCCATACGTCAAGGCTTCCGGTTCCATTGGCTTTCGCTTGATACGCAGAGAGCAAGGACCCTATACCTGCAGCTTGTTCGCCCTGAACGAGTTGTTCATGTAAAGCATCGCATGTAGCCGCGGCTTCCTGCTGTGTTTTTGGCTCAGTGAGGAGCAGAAATGACGGGAATCGCTCAACTGTAGGCTCCTAATTTCTCGGCATCAAGGCACATCAGTGGACAGCTATTAATTCAGTCAAGAACCTGTTCACATACCAGAGTATTGTTAACAAGGATACTAAAAGAAGGAGAGAGTAGCCTTTCATGCAAAGGTTGACTGTTGGCCAAAGCCACAGCCTGTAAGGTGGCTATTGACAGTAAAGATATAAATTTCATGCTTGAGCGAACGTTTCTATGCTGCTCAGGAAGTGAGCCATGAAAACATGCAAAAGTAAGTTACGGACCGGCCGATATAAGTATGTAGTATCGCATATTCGGCACATTCGGAAGCTCGGAACGGTTCCGGAAGGGAATTCATAGAAATGGGTCTCGGCTGATTTTGCCGATTAATGTTGTGTCGAACCGAGTTATCCAAGGCAAGTCCTTGGAGCTGGTGTTGTTGGTATTGTTGATGATGATCTGGTCAAGGGCCTCATCCAAGAAGTCGGTCCCAAGCCCCGGCGCCACCTCTCACTTGTAAGAATAGAGAGTGGAGTTGCTCATGCTGACGACCAATATGAAATATTGCAGTTGAGGGAGAGAGAGAGTGTGTGAGTGAGTGAGTGAGTGAGAGAGAGAGAGTGTGTGTGTGTGTGTGTGTGTGCATATATGCTCGTTGTTTGGAAGAAATATCAATACGTACACTTATGATGACATTGGCATATCGGCTGCCAAACATTTGATGGCCCCATACCAGAAAATAAACCTCATAGCTTAATTTCTCATTCACTCTGTTCCTCTACATAGTCAGTGTGGCTTCAGCACCGGCGGCCCTTGGGGGCTCCTTCCCTTTCTGCTAGCATACTTACTGCATCCCACTGTATACCGCCCTCTAGTCGCTTTGTGATTCCATTCATCAACAAGCAAGAGGAGCAGAAAGCCCAAAGCCAATGTCTTCCCTACACGCCCAAGTTGAATACTAGAATTTCTACCACCAAAAAATGAGACGTCCGAATGTCAGGGTCGTGTCATCTCTTCGACTGCACTGTCAGTAGCTGCCTGGGCTATTGGAAAACCAGTTCCCGAGGACCAGGGCCAGGTCTTGGTCGGATACCGTATTGCAAATCCAGTACGCACGATATGTATCTTCTTTGTGCAGGCAACAGTACTGACTTCATTTTGTGTTGCAGGAACAGAGTGCGAAATATAACCGGGCCAAGACCATCACACCAGACAAAAATGAAAACTGGGTGCAGGTTGGAATAGGAGCATACACTCCCCCAAAGCTGAGGATTGGTTTGCCAGCCCTGGACATCAGTTCATGACTCCATACTACCCCTTAAATGATCGTTAGCAGCTAGTAAATGTTCAGGCACTGCATTATCTGGGCTGAGCCCAGTGTTTTCCCAACATCAAGCAGAAGTCAAATATGAGTGGCCCAACACCAAAGGGAGCAAGTTTCCTGAGACATGCGACTATCTAATACTCACTTAACGGGCAAAACAAATTATATACACTCCCTTCACTTTTATATACATGATTGTTTCACTCTCAAAAACAAACCATGTACACTTACTTCACTTACTGTATATGCTCCCTTAACTGGCAAAAGCATAGCTATAGATGCTCGCTTCGCTCGCAAAAAAACAAAAACATACAACAGCCGGGATTTGCTGGTGGTCACCCACCCAACTACTAACCGGCCGGCGTGTGGCTTAAGTACGGCTGATCGGACGGGGAGCCCTGTTCTGGTAACCCTGTGGTCGTATGTACTG